>JASXTE010000012.1:90000-230000 GCA_030280995.1 Hemileia vastatrix | reverse complement strand
TATTATTAAATGTAAGGGTTCTACGCGTTGTGGTAGCCTAAAGTTTAGTACGGCACCTAAGTACGTAAATGGAGTTATTACGGCGTGCAAGATTGGCGTTATTATTTTTTTTTATATAAGGGTTTTATTTAATTTATTGGAGTTTTAAATATGAAGAAATTGGTCACGAGCGAATGCCTACACAAATACAATTTATTTTATGGAGAAAACTTATTTTTATGGTCTGGAAAATTTATAAGTATTAAGTCGAGTCACTCAAGAACCTTGGGAAATTTTCCCAGAATTTTTACTATTTTTCTTATATTTTTAAATGAATTTTAAAGTTTTATAGGAATATTTACGTTTTCAAAAATTACTTAACTTTGATGAATTTTCACGGGGTAATTAGAGATGCGCAGACTACGAAAATTAATTTGGTATGTAAAGGGGAAGTAGCTCTATTATGTGTAATTTTTCTAGATTTTTTATTATGGTTTTAAGGTTCTAAATTGAGTCCGGAAGTCCGGACGGACTCCGTTTCGACTCCGTACGGACTCCGTACGGACTCCGCTTTGACTCCGTACGGACTCCGTTCCGGCTTCGTACGGACTCCGTATGGGCTCCGGATTGACTCTGGAAGAGCTCTGGAGGAGAAAACTTAGGCACGTGACTAGGAATACTTAAGCGACTCTCAAACTCAAAATTGAGAGGGGGACACGTCATACAGCTTAATCTTTAACCACCACAGTCTCATTTTTTATTACTCAACAAATTAAATAAATTTGTAATACCCTTATAACATTTATTATTTTTTACATAACATTTTAGAAATACAATTCAACAGTTTAAATAACACTTCATACAGGGTATCTTTAGAAAGTCTTCATCGCTGGGACTTGATTATTGCTGTCTCATAAAAATTCAAATTATTATAAAAACATAAAAGTCAATCTTTACAGATCTTTCACTGGTACACCTTAATTGTTGTTATCAGTATTTCTTTATCAACAGCCACTTTTATCTCGATCTCAATAAGCGTTAATTATTTTAGAGTTTCATTATTTTTATCAATCAGATTCAAGTAGATTGGTTAGCTTAGTGATTTAGAACACCCATTTTGTTATTTTTATTGGAAGGACGGGGTTTTCAGCTAAATCCACATATCTCCTCCGGATTCTGCTTACAGCAAGGCGACTGTAAGAGTTTACCTTACCATAACGTCAAACAATTTTAACTACTATCAGACTTAAAGCAACCTTTAATTTGTTATATAGAATTTTAATTAGATTTGTATTACTAATAAAAAATATAAACGTAATAAAATGGTTATTTAATTTGTTGAGTGTGTAATAAGTGATGAGGCTACAGGGGATTATCCAAGGCCCTTTTATAGGCAATGGGTCCTCTGAAGCGCTACTATATTTGTAAATACAATGATTAGAATAGAATAAAAAAAAATATCAAAGAGTAAATGAAACATAACAATGTAGAGAAAAACATGAAACAAATAATTAAAACCCCAATTAAGAATCCAATTTTCCCGCCATTAATTCCCAAATCAGTAAGTGAAAATAGTGAATAACTAAACAAGATTGGAACATAGGAACTATGAGAAAAATAATTCCAAACAGATAGTACAGTCTGATTAAAGGATATTTTAAGTGAAACAAAAAATACTTTGACGCAACAAAACATGTAATTAATCTCAATTTAGTATAAATTAATTAATTGGCTTTTTCTAACACACTTAAGGGTCAAAAGAAGCGTCATTAATTATTGTTTAGTATTATATGAGAGGTGTTATTTAATATATAAATTTAAATAATTAATTTAAATATATTATAAGTCAATTTTACACTTATAATTATAATATATGTTTTTTCAATTAATTAAATATAAATTTATAATTATTAAATACATAAAAATGCGCCATGATTTGTAGAATATATTATATTATGTTCAATTTAACTGTATATAAAAATTTATATAACCAATAAATTTAATGTAATACTTGTATATAATAAAATACTTTTATGCAATAAAATATTAAGTTATATTCATTAAATACAATTCCTACCCACTCTTTCAGGTTTTAAAAGTTACATATCATTTACTGGACTCCTGGAATAGCCTGGCTGACAGAATCTGTCATTATCTTTATACTCAAGGCCAAAGGCACAATATCTTCTTATCATGTCCTCTAAAGTCTGAATCATTCTTTCAGCTAAACCATCAGTCTGAGGGTGATGGGCAGTAGAAAGTTTCAGATCACAACCACAAACATCCATCAGAGACATCCAAAATTCAGAAGTAAATTTAGGGTCTCTGTCAGAGATTATGGCTTTAGGAAAACCAGCAGTATTAAACATATGAGACCACCATAAGAAAGATGATTCTTTAGTGGAAACATCCTTGTGGGTAGGGATAAATTTACACATTTTTGTGAATCTGTCCAAAATAACCCAACAAGAGTTATAACTGTCTTTACCAGCAATAGGTAATCCTGTTACAAAATCCATGTTTATTATTTGCCATGGAGCATCAGGAGGTTCAATATGTTGCATTAATCCTGCTCTTTTACCAGTTAATCTTTTTGATTTTTGGCATGAATCACAGGATTCAACATATAATTTTGTGTCCTCAGACATATTAGCCCACCAAGCAGTGTTCTTAATTCTGATCATTGTTTTGTCAAGATCAAAATGTCCAGCTAATATGTCATCATGACAAATTTTCAAGATGATTTCTTTCATAGAAGGAGGAATAACAATAACATTACTCAAATTTCTTCTATAATATAGATATCCTTCATCAATTGAAAATTTTGCTTTTTCCAAACCTTTTTGGTACTTTGATGGAAGGGTTTTAATTAATGCTTGTATTGAAGCATTCTTTGGATCATTTAATATGGTGCATAACTTTTTCAAGTCAGTGTCCTTATCATATGATTCCAGAATAAGCTGTAATAGCTCTTCCTCCATATCAACCACATATATCCCATGGATATGGATAATTTCATCCTCAGGATCATAAGCAGGATTTGAGTCATCATTTGGTAAGGGTAACCTTGATAACATATCCACATTTGAGTGACCAATACCAGCTCTGTGAATAATTGTCATCCTCCCTCTGTATTCTTGAACAGCCAGCTGCCATCTAAACATATGTCTATTAGGTGTTTTCAAGTTTAAAAGGGATTTAACTGCACTGCAGTCAGTGAAAAGTTCAAATTTCTGGTCATCTAGGTAATAATGAAGCTTTTCCAGAGCCCATACTACAGCTAAACACTCCAATTGAGTAGCACCATATTTCAATTCACTATTTCTCAAGGTTCTTGAAATATAACAAATTACCACTTCTGAAACTTTATCATTTATCACTTGTTTTTGGTGGAGGGCAGCACCAAGACCAATAAAACTGGCATCAGTGTACAAAACAAATGGTTGATCAAAGTCAGGTAAAGCAAGAATTGGTGCTGACATCAAACAGGGTTTCATAGTGTCAAAGGCTCTTTGTCTCTCACTATTCCAGAAAAAAGCAACATCCTTTCTAGTTAATTGGGTAAGGGGTAAAGCTATGACTTGGTAATTTTTAATATACTGTCTATAGTATCCACACATTCCCAAAAAACTTTGGAGCTCTCTCACTGTTGTAGGAGCTTTCACCTGTTGTATGGCTGCCACTTTGTTCTGGTCAACACATATCTGTAAGCCTGAAACAACATGACCAAGAACTTTTAAAGAATGGAAACCAAATTTACATTTCTTCAAAGCAAGTGTCATATTTATTTCATCCATTTTCTGGAATACTTTACACAGGTGTTTAAGATGGTCCTCAAATGTTTTTGAGAATATAATGATATCATCAATATAAACCATCAGCCAACCTTCAATTATCTCTTGATGGAATGTGTTATCCATTACTTTTTGGAAAACAGAAGGGGCATTTTTAGGGCCAAATGGCATCCTAATATACTTATAAATACCCATATGAGTGGCAATCATCAGAAAGTTCTGAGAATTTTTCTCAACAGGTACCTGGTGATATCCCTTATTACCATCCAAACAGCTGATATATTTAGCACCCTGTAAAGTAGCATGTATAGAGCTGATTCAAGGTAAAGGATAGATATCATCAACAGTATAAGTATTTAGTGCTCTATAATCACCACATAACCTGGCTTTATCTTTCTCATAAGAAATTAGGACAGGTGAGATAACACAATATTTAGGTGTTTCAACTACCTTTTCAATAATATTCATTTTTAAAAGGGTAGAGATATTATCTTCAATATCTTTTCTCTTTGTGGGAGAAGCAGGATAAGGCTTCTTCTTTAAACTAGGTGGTATATCAGTTAATGGGCAAGACAATGAAAGTTTCATTTCCTCTTTAACTAATCCCAGTTCATGTGACCCATGAGCAAAGGCCATAGGAAAAGATTTTATCAAGTTAATGATGGAATCTTTATCCTCACCAGAAAGTTGTTCTCCAAAAGAGGCATTGTCAATTTCAGACATAAGGGCATGCATTTCCTTTGTAGATCTTCCTTTATATTGAACCACAGAATTACATGTGTTCAATTCTGGTTTTAATAATTTTTTAGGGGAGGAAATTTTAAATTTTCTCTTCCCATTCAACCCCATTGTGAAATATTGGTTTGAAGGATCCAATTTTATGCCATACTTGGTTAAAATATCATTCCCTACAATAAACCAATTGCTCAAGTTATCATTTTTCATGACAAAAAAATCACAAATAGCTCTTACAAAACCATGGTTATATTTAAAAAACACTGTGGCTTTGTATTTACCAATGGGGGACAAAACAGAGCCATACCCTCTCCAATTTTCAGAAATGATAGGCAACAGTTTAGATCTATAGTCTTGTTCTACTGAGGCAAGTGCTCTTTCAGATACTACACTTCCTCCAGCTCCAGAATCCAGAACAACTTCAATTCTGGTTCCATTAATCAAGACTGGCGCCTTAAGAGGGGCAATAACAATTGAGTTATCCTCAATGTTCTTTATGATCTCAGCATCCTCAACTGTAGATAAATCATTATTATCAATGTCAATAGTATTTAAATAATGAATATCTTCTTCCAGCATCAAGATTTCTTGTTGAGATTCATATGAAATATTGCTGGCACAATCACTTGATGTATCATCCAGTGCCACTGTGTCATCAGCATGCTCCTCTGTTTGTTCCACAAGATTTATCTTCCTGTCACAAACATGGCCTTTCTGCCAAGGCTTGTTGCACTTGAAGCAAGTGTTTGTTGCATACTTCTTTGGTGCAACAGGGGCAGAAGGTTTACCAACCTTTTCCAGAGGTTTTTGTTGGTAAGTGGAGGGTTTCTCCAAAGGGGTCCTAGGAATGAATCTTCTTGCATCATACTTATTGTTTAGAAGTATCTCATTGCAAGTATTAATGAGAGAAGAGGGTTCTTTGGAGAACTCAGTCCTAGCCACAATCAAGTCTCTCAGAGACATTGGTAATTTATAGAGGATCCTGTCCTTCCATAAATCAAACTTCATATTTGGGTCCATTGCCCTTAAGATTTTTACAAGTTTCATTAAAAACTCAATAGGTTTATCAGTAGAAGAGCTATATCTAGTTTCCTCATACTGCCTTTGTTGAGCCATTCTGAACTTGGAGCCACCAAATTGTGCTTTAATTAATTTCTTCCAATCCTCCCATGAGTAGTCATTCCCATCCAGGAGAACAGATTAATACCACATCAGGGCAACATTAGTGAACAAAGAAATTAATTTGGACACAATTTCCTCATCTGGGAGTTTGTAAGAATTTTTTAAGTTATCAATTCTGCAAATAAATTGTTGCCAATCAGAGGAAGAATCACCATCAAATGTTGGGTACTGGTCAAGTTTTGGCCAATTCTTTTGATTTGAAGGAGTCTCCTTAGTACTAGCTTGTTTCTGAGTAAGAAGCAGCTGTAATTTCTCTAATTGTGCTGAAATCTCATTGTTTAATCCTTCTGTTGCAGATCCTGGTGCATCATCAGTTTTTGATGGAAACTCAGTGTTATCAACAGGTATTTCTGGATCAATTTTTATTTTAGATGAACTAGCCACAGGTACTGGTTGAGCATCCTGCACTATATGTTCCTTCACAGAATTGTCAGAATATTTCTGGTCATTCAACAATGAGTTCAATGTTTCTTCAATGGTTATTAGTCTTGTTTTCATTCTTGGAAGACTAGATAAACTTTCATTGACAGTTGCAAAAGATAATTGGTTTTTATGTTGAAAAGATGACAAATGGTCACTCAATCTTTTCAGATTTATCTTATCTATTTCTACCTCCTGGCAACAGGCAGATACAGTATCTTTTAGTTTAGACAAATCATTTTTTATATTTTGCCATAAAGCAATTTTCTTTTCATGGGTTTCTTTGTAATGAGAGAATTCATCAGAGACTCTCTGTGCTTCACTTTTTAATTCTTGATAACCCTGATCAGTTAAAAAACTATTATATCTCTGAGTCAATTGAATATTGTTCATTATATGATTTTTCTTGGCAATAATATCTCTCAAGTGCTCATCATTAATTCTTGCTACATCTGGAGTGTTTCTCAATAAGGAAACTGAGTAACTTTCCAGACTCTCATAGAACTCAGGGTCAAGAGTTTCATCAATCACAGCCATATCAGGATTAATCATTGAGGTAGCAATTAAAAGTAATGGATTGGATACATGAGATAACTGTCTACTATTCCCAGCCCCTATAGGTCTCAAGGTTTCATCCTGCCTTCCAGATTTACCTGAAGGAACAGAGTCAGCCACAAGAAAAGGCACTTGAGAATCAATAGAGGGACGTACCAGGGTTTTCTGGGTATCACCATATTGGGCTTCCTTCTTCTTTTGCCTCCTTGATAAGGGTGGGGAGGAGTGGGGTTTGCCTGGGTGGGCCTTGATGGACCTACCTGAGGTAATTGATGCTGATTTTGAGCTAAGTAGTCCCACTGTGTGTTGAGCCAGTCCCACTGCCACTTGGACACTTCCACCATCTCTTGGGATTGGGGAGCCAATTGTTGTTGATCCCTGGGAGGAAGAGGTTTCCTTTTCTCTTGGAGAGAAGTACTTATTCTTTTCTCCCTATCTTCCAAGGCATCTACCCTTACCTTTAGTTTTAAGCTGTCTGTCTTTAACACCTTTATGTGGGTTGACAGATTCTTTATCTGCTGGGACAACGGCATCTTTTTTATCTTGAAGCCTTTTGGAAGCTCTTCTGGTGGGTTTGTCCTGCGTTTCTGATCCTGAGTATTGTCCACTAGGATTTCTACTTCTTCCATTTCCACATCCTGTTTGGGGCAAGGATTTATTAGTTTGAGAAATTCTTCTTGTTAAAGGAGAACTTACAGAAGTAGGCTCATCATAATCAATTAAGTCTAGGTCTTCTTCACGTGCAGCAAAACCACTTTGATCAGTCATCTTAAGATTCTACTGAAATGAAGGAAAAGAGACAAAAAATTAATTAGTCTTTATTTTTAATTTTTATTTAACAGAAATAAAATAAAAATAAAAAAAAAGAAATCTTTTTAGGATAAAAATCAACTTAAATAAAATTAATAAAAAAAATTTAAAACCAGGATAGTGCAATCAACTGTAGAAATAAATTAGAATTTCTATTAATTTTTATTTTCAGGATTTAAATCAACTAATTTATTACCAGGATTTATTGTCAACTGAAATAATCAAATATGAATCTTTATTAATAAAAATTATTTTAAATGATTAAGTAACTACCAGGACTTAATGTCAACTGAAGTAATTTAAATATGAATTTTATTACTTAAAAAGATTTATTGGATTACCAGGACTCAAAGTCAACTGAAGTAATGAAATGTTAATTATTTATTAAAAAAAATATAATTGTCAGGATAATTTGTCAACTGGAACAATTAATTAATCAGGACAAATGTCAACTGAAAAATTATAATAATTATTTTATTTAATAAAAAATATTATTGTCAGGAAAGTTTGTCAACTGGAACAATTAAAATTCAAATTAATCAGGACAATTGTCAACTGAAAAATGATAATAATTAATATTAATATATAATTATTTTCTCACCTCTGGGACTGATAACAGTTATTGCTCTATTATGGTCAACCAGGAAAAATAAAAAAAATAATAATAATAAAAATAAATTCCAATTACCAGACACCTCCCCCTGCAAAATGAGCAAATTAATGCCACTTACAGAGTGCTGAGTAAAAGGAAATACGTAGCAAATGAAGAGTGAAGAGTAACCCACAAATAGTAATCACAATAATTACCACAATATATACGATCTTTAGTCAGTATATGAACTTAAGTTTTGGAGTGCGGTTCGATTCCCGTTCGCAGAAAAAACTTTTATCACGTGACGTATGACGTTCGTCGTTTTTCTCGCCTCCACTTGTCCTTTACAGGTGCTTGTACGCCGATGTTCCCCTTGATTACGCCTCAAGTAACGTTGCGCCGTTGATATTTCGGAAAGGATCCCAACTGTCAAGGGTCACTTTTGGTCTAGAAGCTTTGGTACGGTCTTATATGAAGATTTTAAGGTATTATTTGACTCTCAATAATTAGGTACGTATTTCTCAATCAAGTATGATTTCTTTTCTCAAAGTAAGAGGTAGATTTAAATATTTTATATAAGTTATAGAATAGAATTACGTTTTGTTGTAAGTACTAAAGATATAAGTTATAATAAATAAGTTTTAGTGTTATTGTTATTGTAATAAAATGAGTTGGTAAAATAGAATGAATAAAAGACAACAAAAAGACAGGCCTTTTATAGGCAAAGGAGAGACAAAGCACGGAAATCAAATTCTAAAAACAGTAGGAAGAGAGAGAGAAAAAGAACATTCCAGAAAGAGTATTTCAAATAATAAAGTTATTCCAAAAAGAAGGCGTCAAAAAGATGTATTTACAGAGTATGTCAGAAATACATCACTATGTTTAATATTTACTGTAAATGTCAATCCCAAATAAGAAATTTGATTTTTTTGTATATATTTAATATTATTTGAATATTTAAATCTTATTTTATCTTTGTATTTTATTTTTTAAATATAAAGTTTTATTTTTTCCCAACCTCTCAATTGAGCACGGTGTTAGAGAAAAATATAAGGGACAAAATTATAATTTTAATTTTACTTATTTATTTAATTAATTAATTTAATTTTAACATTCTGTAACTAGTTAATTTATAACTAATTTTAATGTAACTAAATGATAATTAAATAATAATTAAAGATGATAAGGTGCGGCTTCATCCAGTAAATAATTACTTATTTCACTGGGTAAGTCTAGTAGCCTGGCTGACAGTTTTAGGTAGTTTAGATTTTTATATTATTTTTTTTCAAACATTATTCAAGAAAGCTACGTACCAGGAAGAACACCATCAAGGGTTGTTATCTTTTGAAGAATCAAAATTAGAAAATTTAGAAGGACCTTGATCAATTTCTTGGGGTTCGAATCTTATTTCACGGTCACGATAGTGTTGAAGCCAGTTGGCTATTCTGAAAAGGTCTCTTAACAGTTGTTCTCTCATCCAAGATTCTGATCTATCAGAGGGTGGGTATTGTTAGAAATAAGCGATAAGGCTATTAAAATTAGCAAAGAGCTTTTCAGACACTAGGTGAATTGGAACTCTAGGGAAGCTTGGACTAGGTTCTGGTAGTTCATAAGCTGAATATGGAATTGGAGAACCGGTGGACGCTTATCAAATTAAAATATCAGCAATATTAAAACCTGAAGATTAAAGAAAATAAAAAGGACAACTAACCTGTGTCAGCACTATCAAGATCATAGATAAATGGCTTACTTGGTAATGGAGTGGGATTTTTTATGTTTAAAAAAGGATTTTTAATTTTAGATAGATGAGGAGGACTGGTGTTGGATTTGGAGTTTGAAGTAGATGTTCTGGGCTTTTTGGATGAAACAAGAGAAGATGAAGATTGCTGGCTATTATAGGACCTTTTGTGCTTCAAGATGTTGGAAGTAGGAGAAGGGGGAGATGAGACAGTGAGGAACAGAGAGGCAATGAGTAAAGAGATAAGATGATTCTCATAAAAATCTTCCCACACACGCATCATACAGCCAGCGCACAGACCACCTTGACCAATTCCCTGCCCAAAATCCAGCTTTCCCAGCATTTTTCATGCATAAAAGTGCATTTTAGCGCTTCCCTAGCACCCAGGCGGCCAGGCCGCTTGGAGGCGGCTCCGCTTAGGGGTGGGAAGGCCGCTTGGGGGCGGGCGGGCCGCTTCTAGGCCCTAAAACACCCATACAACCCATAAAAACCCTAAAAACCCTAAAAACCCATAACTTCACTAATAAACAAGATAAACACACATAAGACATACCAAAATGAAAAGAAAATGAAGTACAATAAGCTGAGACATAATAAGTGACCCTCGCTTAAGCCTACATAAGCACCACTAAGCAATAAACATCCGATAAATACCAATAACAACACCATAACTACCCTATAAAGCAAGGTAACCACCCATAAGGGATACCAAAATGAAGAGAAAAGAAAGGACATTAAGCTGATACATAATAAGTGACCCTAGCTCAAGCCTCCATAAACACTAATAAATATCACCTAAAGATGAAAAAAAGTCACTAATAACACCATAACCCCATTAACACCCTACATACCAAATACCTCCAAATATGCACTCCAAAGGCCTACCCAGGTTTGGATCACCACAACGGCTAGGGTGACTGTGGAAAGTTTGAAAGTTGTTAATTTTGGTCCTGATGGGTGGTTGTCTGTAGAAGAAAAGAATTTGTTGTTGCACATTATTGTGCTAAAGGAAAAAGCTGTGGCTTTTTTTGTGGAGGAAAGGGGTGTGTTGAAGCACTCTTATGGGGAACCTTACTTTATTCCTGTTGTTTTTCATGAACCTTGGCAAATAAAACCTATTCCGATTTCATCTGCTATAAGAGAGGATTTTGTGGAGATTGTTAGGGAAAGAGTCAGGACTGGGTTATACAAAAAATCGACATACAGTTACTCAAGTCCGGTTTTCTGTGTAAAGAAACATAATTGAAAGTTGAGGGTGGTTCATGATCTTAGAGCCTTGAATAGAGTCACTATCAAGGACGCTGATATGCCGCCAAGTGCAGAGGATTTTGTTGAATCTTTTTCTGGAAGGGTGTGTTATGGTTTGGGTGATATTATGGGTGGTTATGATGAGAGGGGACTTCATATGGATTCACGGCCTCTCACAACTTTTGAGACTCCTTTGGGAAGATTTCAGCTCACTAGGTTGCCTCAAGGAGCAAATAATTCAGTGGCAGTTTATCAAGCATAGATGGCTTGGATTTTTCAGGATGAGGTTCCTACTCATGCTGGTATTTTTATTGATGAAGGTGGAATTAAAGGACCATCCACTAATTATGATAATGAGGTGTTAGCGGAGAACCCTGGCATAAGGAGGTTTGTTTGGGAATATGAACAACTCTATAGAGAGAGTTGTTTAGGATTGAAGAGGCTGGTTTGACCATTTCAGGGTCAAAATTCTGTTGTTGTGTTCCTGCTTTGGAAATTCTGGGTCATGTGGTATATAAAGAGGGAAGGATTATGGAAAAGAAAAAGATTAATAAAATTAAGTCATGACCAAGGCTTAAAAATACTACTGAAGTCAGGGGATTTTTGGGTGTGTGTTTATATGTCAGGATTTTTCTTTTTTGGCTTCACCTTTAAGGAGGTTGACCAGGAAAGATGCAGATTGGGAATGGACTGAAGAGTGTGAAGAGGCTTTTCAGAAGTTGAAAAATGTTTTTGGTGAAGATATTGTTCTTCACAAGTTGGATTATGGTGTTGGTGCTGGAAAAATTTATCTGGAAGTGGACTCAAGCTATATTGCAGCTGGTGCTGTTTTGTCTCAGGAAGATAAAACTGGGAGGGTCAGGCCAGTACAATATGCCTCTTTGGTGTTTAATGAGGTGGAATCTTGATATTCTTGACCTAAGTTGGAATTGTGTGGTGTAGCAAAAATTCTAAAGAAGTTACAGACTGATTTGTGGGGGCAGCATTTTGAGCTGCAGGTGGATTCAAAATCTTTGGTTCAGATGATAAATACACCTAGTCTTCCAAATTCTCCAATGACTAGGTGTGTGGCATTTATTCAACATTTTTCTTTTGACCTGGTACAAAAACCAGGTAAAACTTTTACAATGCCTGATGGATTACCAAGGAAGCCACCTACAGATGAAGATTCTGAGGCTGAAGAGTTTGATGAAGATTTTCCAGTGGTTAGGGCCAGTGAAAAGGGTGCTGATGATTTTTCTGACCTCCCCCAAGAGGCTAAACTGGCTGTATCTGATCTTGATTCTGGTGATCAGGATGTTTTTGTTGATGAAGATGGAGTTGTTGTTTGGGACAGCTCAAATTTGGAAAAGGGTGTTTTTTTTAGTGAACTGGATTCTCACAAGGTTCAGTGGAAAGAGAAGGACGTGCCAAAATTTAAGGATTGGTGTCCTGGTTGGTCTTCTCAATTGGCTCATGTTCACACTGGTAATTTTTATGATTGAATTGTACCCTTGGATGTTGTTTTGTTGAATTTTGAAGATGAGACTTTGGGTCAGTCTGGGTTTTATTTTATTTTAATGGAATATCTGTTGACCTTGGAGAGGCCATATAGTTGTGATGATAATACTTGGTTGGTAATCAAGAAGAAGAGTCCTGGATTTTATGTTTCAGGAAGAAGGTTGATGAGGAGAAGGCATCCTAATACTCAAGTGGTGGTGACTCAGAAGCAGGGTCAAGAACTTGTGTTGAAGTCTTTGCATGAATACCTTGGTCATAGATGCTTTGGGGAGACTTATAGAAGAGTAGCAGACAGATTTTGGTGGCCAGGTATGAAGTTGGCTGTGCAGGGTTGGGTTTAATCTTGTGAAGAATGTCAAAGAAGAAGTCACTTGAAACCCAAAGAGGTGGGTCATGCTACTGGTGAATCAACTGTTTTTGGAAGGGTCAGTCTGGATGCTGTCCATATTAAAGAGGGCAGGTATAAATACTTGATTGTTACTAGGGATGATTTGTCTGGTTGGGTTGAGGCAGTGCCTCTGGTTAATTTGACTGCCAAGAATGTGGCAGAGTTTTTGAAGAAGGAGTGGATTTATAGGTATGGGTTGATGAAGTTGGTGACTGTTGATGGTGGGCCAGAGTTTGGTGCTGAATTTAAAGAATCTCTGGCCAGTGTTGGTTCTAAAGTTAGAGTGGCTACACCTTATTATCCTGAAGCTGAAGGAATGGTTGAAAGAGGCCATAAAGTTATCAAGAATGCTTTGGTAAAGATGTGTGGGGATAGTGCTGAAAAATGGAGGCATTATTTACACTTGGTGTTATTTTCTTATAGGGTCACTGTGAAGAGAACAACTGGCTATTCTCCTTATGAGTTAATTTTTGGTCAGAAAGCTGTGCTACCAGTGGACTTGGAAGTTGTCTCTTATCTTGGAATTGATTCGGATGAGGTGCACTCAACAGAAGAATTGCTCTGTGCCAGGATGCAACAGTTGGAATGTAGAGAGGAATGTCAAGAGAAGGCATACTTTAGAATGATGAATATTAGGAATTAATCAGTCAGATACTGAGACAAGAAGTTGGCTCATAGACTCAGGAATCCCTTGAAACCTGGTTGTTTGGTTTTGGTCTATAAAAGAAGTTTGGAGAGTCAGTGGGGAAAAATGTTTGCCGACAGATGGAATGGACCTTACAGAGTCAGATCTCAGGTGTCTGAAGGTTCTTATGTTTTTGAAGAGTTGGATGGTGCAGTCTTAAAGAAGAGAGTGGCTGCACACCAGGTGAAGAGTTTTTATCGCAGAGGCACTAGACATGAAGAAGATTGAACCCACAATGAGGATAAACTATGGAACGTTCTTTAAATTTTTTTAATTTTTGGTGTTGCAGAGCAACTTTTGTGTTGGAAACCTTTTGTTAGAAGGTACCCATGGGTGGGGCTTCTAGATCTTATTTTGGCAAGTGTAGGGGTAACTGATGGGCTTGCTGCTCTGTAGAACTGTTACCCCAGATTGTCTGTTTCCAACCCCTTCTCTTAATTTTGCTGAAACCTAGTATTGTTTTCTTTTTACAGGTTTTAGTCCTCTATGACTTTAAACTGGAATTTCCTTTGGTTTTCAAGTGCTGGACTCTTCACTATTATTGGTTTTGGTTTATTGTGTTGGATGTTGTGTTTTTTTAGAAGGTACCTAGGGGGGCTTCTAGATTTTATTTTGGCAAGTGTGGGGGTAACTGATGAGCTGGCTGCTTTGGAGAACATTTACCCCAGAATGTCTTTCTCAAGTCTTTTTTCCTCCTAGTTGAATTCTAGTTCTGTTGTTTATTATTTAGGTTTCAAGTCCACTATGACTTTAAACAGGTTTGGGACTGGCTTCTTTATCTTTGGTTTTTTTGGGTTGGTGGTGGATCACTGGTGGTCTCCCATCATTTTTACTTATTGGAGGGAGCCCACCCAGTGGTTATTTCTATGGACAGTTTTTTCTCTTACTGGACCTTCTCTTAATCTGGACCATCAACGGAGCTGGACTTTCTTTGATTTTTTAGTTATGATTTTGCTAGATAGTAGCTTCAGATTATTTTCTTTTTTCTCTTTTTTTCTTTTAATTTTTATGGGGTTTGTTAAAATTATAAAATCGAAAATATAGGGTGTTACCACATCAGGGTCACCTGGATGTGGGCAAGCATTGGTGGGGAAAGGCTCATCAATTGGCCGGGAAATTCTATTTTATCATTTTATTTTATTTTATTTTTATTTTCATTAATGTCATTTTTTATTTTTTATTCTCATTATTACTCTTAATTTATGTTTTTTATTTCAAATCATATAAATTATTTAAGGTGTATCCACATCAAGGTGCACTTTGATGTGGGCAAGGTATCAGGGGATCAGCTCATCAATTGGTTGGAGGGTAAACCATTTGTATTATTTTTTATCTTTTATTTTATTTCTTTTGTTTTTATTATATTTATCAATTTTTAATTTTACTATGTTAGTAGACTGTTAAGAAAAATTAGAATTTATAGTTATTAATTGTTTTTTGTTATTTATTTATTATTATGTTTTTTTAATCTTTTTGCAGGAACACCTTGTCTGGATGATGAAGTTTCTGGAGGCTGGTCCGGATTATGATGTTGTTTTTGTTTTTTGTTGGGGTTGTGGGAAGCACTGTGTTCTTTGAAGTGCATCCTGCTGGAGAGATTATATGGATTATAATGGGCACGAAGTTCAGAAGAGGAAGAAGAAGAGGTAGAAATGGATTATTGGAAGGTGTGCTTAATGATCCTAGACATCTTCCAGTGGTATTCCAATAGTTGTGTCCTCAAAGTTTTCTCAAAGTCATTTAAAGGTCCATGGAGGGAAAAGGCTTTCAGAATGTTTGAGCACATAATTTTGAGGTGTTGTTTCAGGTCTCCATAATACAGGGTCAAAGAAGTTTCTAGAGGTTGCCAACTCCAATATTAGATTCAGGAGGAGGGGTGCCAACTAGACAAGAAGAATTAAATCAGTAATTATTTTTGTTGAAGAAATTGGATGATTTAATGTGGTACTTACAGATTGGAAGCCCATCAAATTTGTAAGCAGCCGGAATTTGGACTTCTGAAGATTTTGAAATGGTTATAGTAGGTGGATCAATAAGGGAAAGATATGGATTCTCTTGGTCTTCCTCTGAAAGGTTTTGAGAAGGTGAACTAGGAGGCTGATTTTTCCTGGGGCCTAGTTGGAGTAGCAGGCCTGTTGTTGCTGTTGTTAATATTTCTTCTTGATTCAGTTGGATGAGGTGTTGGTGATGGAGTACCAGGGTTGTTTTAAGATGGGGCAGGAGAGGGTTATCTGGAAGTGGATTGATCTCTTCTGGATGGAGCTTTTGAAGGAATGGAACGGTCAGAAGAATAGTTGGCTGACAGAGGAGAGGCGTAGTTATATTGCCTTAACTGGGGGCAAAGTTGATGCTTTGGTGCAGTGTTGGGTGCTCTGGTTTCTTCCTGGGGTCCTCTGGCAGGTCTCCTAAAAGTATGGGAAATTTTGGATTTTTTGGACCTTCAAAAGGTTGACTTCATTGCACTGGGAGAAGTGGGAGGTGGCTGTGTGGAGTTTTTTTGTTGATTGGAGGAATTTGGCTGTTTTCTGGTTATTTTTGGAGGTTTTGAGCCTGATTTTCACTGTCTAGTGAGGGGGGCAGGCGGCCCAACGTCGGACGGGCTGCCTGGACACATTCTAGCAGCCTAGGAGCTTATTTTGAAGCTTTTGGAGCTAATTTAGCAGAGATAAAAGCTGTTTCTTGGGAAGTTAAAGCAGGCCTTTTTGGGAGAGTTCTGGAAACTGAGTTCCAGGATCTTCTGGATGGTGCTGAGGATAACGATTAAGAGGCTGGACCAAGCTCTGGGGATTTGGTAGGGGATCTGGAGAGGTATTTATGAGAAGGTGATTGAGGAGGAATAGGGTAGTTTGAATCTCTGTCACATTTCTTCTTTTTGGAGTAGCAAGAATAACAGGCCCTGTTGTAGAATTTGGCTTCAGGAGTTGGAAGAGTGAATGTGCAAGGTTTGCACATGTGGATGCACTTCTTGAAGGCATATTCCTTGGGAGAAGTGAAGCAAGGAAGATTGGAGGGGTCAACATCAGGGGATCCAGCCATGATCTGCGGTGAGAAAAGATGATGGAAAGAGATAAGAAGGAGATTTTTGTCAGTGATGGATAGATGATGAAGTGAAGGTGGAAGCTCAGCAGGTTGGCTGTAGGTGTATTCTGTATGAAATTGGCTGGGTCTATTTTTAGAAAAATTCTGTTAGTCTATCAAGACGCTAAACTGAAAAATCTCTGGTTTTCAAGAATATGTCTTAGGTTTTTTGGATGTTTAGTCCATCAAAAATCTAAACTGAAAAATCTATGGTTTCAAGATTAGTCCATCAAGACTTTAAACTGAACACTGTGTTAGTCCCCCAAGACTTTAAACTGAGGATTTTTTGATGGTGTAGTCCCCCAAGACTATAAACTGAGGAATGGGTTTTGTTGTTGGAAGGGGTTTGAAAGATTGGCGGAGGGTATCCACAGGGGGAGCCTCTGAATTTAGCAAAGGCAAGTTTGGGGGTAATTTATGGGCTGGCAGCTCTATTCACAATTACCCCAGAATGCTAATTTTTTTCTCTGTGCCTTAATGTGGTTGATTTCTGGTTCTGGATTTATGATTTAGGTTTTGAGTCCCCCAAGACTATAAACTGAGGGTTTTTGAGTCCCCCAAGACTATAAAATGAGGATATTCCCCCAAGACTTAAAACTGAGGGTTGTTTGTGGTTACATCCTATAGAGAGTGTGGTCAATTTTTCTTTTCTGAATAAAACTCAAGTACTAGTGGAATTACAGAGGGAATCAAGAGATGAAATGAAGTGTTCAGAATTATCCTTGAACTGGTGAATGAGGTGTCTTCTGTTCTCAATGTACTGTGGATCTCTAGCAAGAGTGGATTGGAAGTAGTTTAACAGAATGTGTTTCTGTTGAGATGTGTGTTGTTGGAACTTGGCCTTAATTGTGGGAAAGTGGTTTGGTGTTGTTTGTTCAATGGATCCTACATTGTTATCATCACTGTCAGAAGATGAAGGAACTGAGAAGTCATCAGTTTTATAAATTGGAAAGAAGAAATGGAAGTTTTTACCATCAGATGGACAAGGGATGGTGGAACTTGTTGCTTTAGTGGTTTTGGCACTCTTCTGGGAAGGGTGTAGCTTTTTGATTAATCTGGGAATTACGATGGATGGCCCAGATCTTTTGGTGCTGGTAGAAGATGGACCAGGTTGAGGTGGAGGTGAAGCTGTTGCAGAAGATAATGGACCAGGTCTGTAGCAGGTCTTCTTTCTGGATCGGCAGACATCCCGGGACGTTCTGTATGGATGGACAGGAGGTGTGATGGTGCAGATTAGATTATTGTCAATGCAGTATTGGCAAGGACCCATTTCAGAGGTAGATTTGGGAAGAAGGTTGAACATGGGGGTTTGATGAAGAAAGAATGTGGACATTATGAATTGGAAGGAGGATGTGGTCTTCCAACATTAGCAGGGGCCTTTGTTGTGTTGTTTGGCGCTGTTTGTGCATGTCTTAATTGGAATCAGTTGAAGAATTGGGTGTTTTTCTGGTTTTATTCTGTGAATATTTGGACTGTGGGTATGTGGGTACTATCAATGGATAGCCCTGATTTTCTCTATATTTCATGTCTTGATAATATTTTTCATATTCTAAGTTTTGAGGGGTCATTTTCTCATTCTTCAGTTACAAAAGATAGCTGTTTAATTTTGTTTTTCGTGTTTTAAGGGCTAACCTAAAGTCTTAGGGTTCGGTACGTAGTATCATTGGATAGGGCTAATTTATCTCTATATTTCATGTCTCAATGTTGTTATAGCATAATTCTGTGTTTTAAGGGTTTTAGTAGTTGTAGTTAATTTTTCTAAGTAGATTAGGTGTTTTTATTGGTTTTCACGGCCCACCTGCCTCTGTTTTAGAAGGTTGGGGAGCGCTTCTGGAGGGTTTTTATTCAATTTGGCTGGTACAGGTGCCAAATTTGTTGGGGTGCATGGGCTCTTAGATAGTGGTCTGTGTGTACATAGTGAAAAAGACAGTTTGGGGCAACTTTAATTATCATACAATCATCTGGAGGTGATATCCTTGTTCCTCACTCAGTTTTCACTGTTTTTTGGGCAATATTGGCTGTGTTTGTTGCAATGTTAGTTCTTCATTTAACTCAAATTTGTAAACAGGTTCTCTGGTATATTCTTGCAAGCTATATCAAGTATTATTGCCATCTCTGGTGTGGATTTGCAGCCTACATCAAGTATCTTTGCTCTCTCTGGTGTGGACATTGGTCTACATTTCAGTTCTTTAGTCCGGTAGTCTGTCTGGGGATTACTTTCTTGGCTCATCAAGAAGTCAAGTGTGTTGAAAAAAGGGCTTTAGAAAACAGGAACCAGCTTACTTTAGCAATTAAATCTCACTCTATTTTTCTAAAGGGACAGGGGATTTTCTCTGTGGTTTTTCTCCAACTCCCTTGGTCAAGGCCTCTAGCTAGTACTATAGGATTGTCTACAACGCCTTCTTTTTAGAATAGCTTTATTATTTGAAAATATTCCTTCTGGAATATTCCTTTTCTCTCTCTCTCATACTACTGTTTTTATAATTTTATTGTTGTGCTTTGTCCCTCCTTTTCCTATATAAGGCCTCTCTTTTGGTTGTTTTTCAGCATTCCATTACTGGCTTATTTATTAAAACTACTTAAAATATTTATTAATATCTATTATTGCTTTAGTATTTATATTAAGATAACTCTAATCCATTAATTATACTTATAATTCAATTTTTTAGCTCTTTCTATTGAGTAAATATTTGAGAAGATAAGGAAATACATACCCCAATATTGAAATCCACAAATTCCTTTGTTACTGCTATTGGAATGCTGTGAAAAACCTTCTAGACTTGAAAGACCCCTTGACATAGACAATGAAAGTTGCAAAATGACCCACAAATAGTAATAAATACAATTACCATTAATATATATGGATATTTTTAATATATGAAACTAAGTTTTGGAGCGCAGTTCAATTCCCAGTTGCAGAAAAAAAAATAAGTCATGTGGTCTTTGACATTCATTGTTTTTGTTGTCCAATCATCCTACTGGTACCTCAACTTCATACAGTCACTTGGCCGTCGGCTTCAAGATTAAGATGTGCCGTTGACAATTTGGAAAGAGCCTCAAGTATTTGGGGACTCCTTTTGGTCTAGAAGATTTTTGGTGGAGATTTACAGTTTTGGATGGTGGATTTGGAATTCTCAAGGTCATGTATGTATTTTTTATCTTATAAGTTATTTTACTCAAATAAAAAGAGGTAGAATTTTATAAATATTATTATAATTTATGATTTAAAGTTAGGGTAATTTAAATACTAAAAATATAAATAATAGTAATAAGTAATTTATATAATAAATGTTTTATAAATGGTAAGTAATGAATGAATCAAACAACACAAAAAAGAAGGCCTTTTATAGAAAAAAGGAGAGAGATTACACACGGAGTTTAAAACTATCCATAAGGGAGTGTGAGAGAAGAACCATATCAAAAATAAGAATG
Source organism: Hemileia vastatrix (assembly GCA_030280995.1). Taxonomy (NCBI): domain Eukaryota; kingdom Fungi; phylum Basidiomycota; class Pucciniomycetes; order Pucciniales; family Zaghouaniaceae; genus Hemileia; species Hemileia vastatrix. Next base: position 209,864 of record JASXTE010000012.1, on the reverse strand, counting down.
TACACATAACAAAAGTATACTGCAATGATGTGTCAATAAAAGGTATCACATTATTTGATATAGTTTTAGAGTTCCCTGTAATTGTCGTAATTAGTGTAAAACATTTTGAATTAAAATTTTATATTAATAGAATTTTAAATTTCTTAATAAAGAAATTTGAATTTTTTTAGTCTTTAATATTTTAGTATAACTTTACTCCTTTTTATCCTGTTATTGAGCATGGCGTTAGGGAGTAAAATATAAGGGACATTATTATTAATTTTATATAATTACTAAATTTACTTATTGTACTAGTTAGTTTATTGTAAGTGATACATAAGTAAATATAAAATAATTAATTAATAATAGGAATTAAAAAGGTGTGGCTTCATCTCAGTAAAATAATTAACTTTTTTACTGGATAAGTCTAGTAGCCTGGCTGACACCTTCTGTCAGGATCAAGTCCTGGAAGGGGCATATGTTTATGGGGGATGATGTGAAGTTGTTTCTGGAGCTTTTTGAGGCTTCTGGGAATGTGGATGGTGCTTCTCACTTGGAAATGGTTAAGGAAGTAATCTTCTACATTGGTGACAGAGCTCTGGTGAAAGAGGTTGCTGCTATGGAGGGGTATAGGAGGAAAGATTGGAAAAAGATTTGTCTGCAGATTACAGACAGGTGGGGATCCAAATATTCAATGGTGGATTTCAATGTGATTGTACGTAAATGGAAATCTTATGGAGGGGTGGGAACCCTCCATACTTATAAAAATTTTCTGGCTCAATTGGAGCCAGATGTGGATTATTTGGTGGATATGTAGGAGTTGGAGATTAATGACTCTGAAAGGGATATTTTCTGGTCTTCTTGGCCAGGAATCTCAGAGTTGATGTGCTGAAGGAGTTGGAAAGGAAGGATAAGATGAAAATTCTTCCTAATGGGAATCAGAAGTTTACTGCTCTTTCTGAGGTGAAGGAGTTTGTGGAGGGTCATCTGAAATTGTTGGCAGTGGATTATTACCAAGAAGCTAGCACCAAGTAAGTTAGCAAGGTAGGTGAAGCTGCTGCTTAAGATGTGGAGGAATCTTGGAAGAAGGAAAGTGTGTACAAGGAAAAGGCTCCTGAGAAGCCTAAAGAGGTTGATCCAGTAGTGGAGCAGTTGGCTTATCTGACAAAACAGCTACATATTTTTGTTCAGGAGGCTCAGAAGGCCAACAAGGCTCCTTCGTAGCCTAGAGATTTTGAAAGGAGGGTTGGTAGGAGTGATCCTTGGGTCTGCTTATATTGCGTCAGAAAGGGCCACAAATGCAATGATTATTGGGCAATGAATAGGGATGTTCCTGAAGGAAAGGTGGAATTTTATGGGAAATATTTCAAGTTTCCAGATGGTTCTTTTGTGAAGCCTAATGATGGTCAGGCTTCAGTGGACTTGGTGAGGAGGAGAAAGAATGTCAACTCAAGGAGGCTAAGGTTGGAAGAGTTTACTAATGAGGCTTCTTCTTCTGGTAAAGGTGGAGATGATGGAGAGGGAAAGGGAAAGGAGGCTAATAGCCTCTTATTTACATAATCTTTGTTGGATTTGAGTTGTATTCTTGTGGTGGAAAGTCAACTGGGGAATGCTTGGCTGGTGTTTATAATGTGGAAGCAGAAAACGTGGGAAGGCCTAAGATCAGTGCTCAGGCCCAACCAAATACTAAGGCTTAAAAGGTTGATTCTAATCTGAGTGCAGCTAAGAAGAAGTACAAAAAAGAGGAGCTGTATAAGATACAGATGGGTATGGCTGATATGGGCCCCCTTGTTTTAGAACATTGAACATGAATGGTGAGCCAATGCCTATGGATATTGATTCTGAATCTGAGGAGGATGTCCCTTTGGCTTCATTCCCAAAGCCTGCTGGAGTTAGAGGTTCTGGTGTGGGATCTGGTTTGATTCCTGTTGATGGTAAATCTGTTGGTGGATCTGGTCCTCAAGAATCTTCTAGGACCAAGGTAGTGAAGGAAGGTGCTCACTTTGAGAGGCCAGTGGTTTCTGGCCAAGTTAATGTTATTGACTCTGTCCTGGAAAGGATGAATCAGATTCAGGTTTCCCTTAATTATAGGGAGCTGTATACTGTCAGTCCTGGGTTGGCTGATAGGCTGAAAAAGTTGTTTACCAGGAGAAAGGTGTCTTCTGGTGAGGTAGAATACATTTGTGATTCTTCTGAAAAATTTGTTGTGGGGTTGGGAACTCAATTTTCTGCACCACTGGGTTATTTCAATGTCACTCTGAATGGCAGGGAGGCTAGGGAATTGGTGAATTCAGGCTCTCAGATTTACCTGATTTCTTTTTTTGAGGTAACTTATCTGGGCCTCCCCATCAAAACAGGTGTTCGTGGAAATTTGAGAGGGATTGATGGCCATGTCACTGAATTGGTCGGAACATCTGAGTTTGTGAAATTATATGTTGGTGGAGCCTCAGGGAAGGTTCATTTTTACATTTCCAAAGGAAAAGTAAAAGCTTTTTTGGGTGGGCCATTCTTGATGGATTTTCAAGCAAGAATTGGCTATCAGTTTGATTCTAAAATCAGTTTGTATTTGACTGGAAGAGATAAAAGGAGACTTCACATGAGGTTATCATCTCCTGGAGCGGATGGTTGAGAAACCAGGCCTGGTTTTTCTTCAATGTGCCAGGGCATGGACTGTTGTAGGAGAAGAAGAGAAGTGGATTCTGCCTCTGGTTTTTCGGAGTGGGGCTCAGACTATAGTGGGAGTCTGTCTTTTTTAGAGTGAGGAGGGCTGATCACCCAAGTGCTACAACCTCTCACCAAGATGAGGAAACCCAGGTTATAGTAGGTCAGCTCTCTTGGAGATATACCAAGTTGATTTTTAACTTTCTCTTTTTAATGTTTCTCTTCTCTGAAAGTATTCTTTAAGTTTTTTATCAAGTATCTGTTCTCTCTCAAGATTCTCAATTATTTTTAATTTAAGTTCAAAAAAGAAGATTGGTTATATATCTTTATTGAAAGATATACAGAAAATCTGTGCAGTGATGAGATTGGGGTCTAAATGTAAGTCCTCCCAATGGTGAAATGCTAGTTTTTCTCCTACACCTTTCAAAACCATTACCTTGGCCACAGCTGTGAGCATGGTGGAAACACCTGGTTATTTTTGTAGGATAGAAGAAAACTGAAGAAAGTAAAACAAAAATTTTGAGATAACTGAAGAAAATAAAGAAAAAATCTGAAGATAATTGAGAAATAACATAAGAAATATTTTTGTTGAGATCATCAAGATCAATGTTTGGGCCTCCAGAATGAGGTTAAACTGCACAAAATTTTGAAGAAAGAAGATAATTAAGATCAATTTTTTGATCTCCAGCATGAGGATAAACTGCATAATTTTAGAAGATGTGATTCAGCAGATGAATCAAGATTTGAAGATTAAGAAGATGGAAGTGATGATGAACATGTTAAATTGCCAAATAGTTTTAGAGTGGTGAGATTGGAAAATAAAAGTAAGTCCTCCTGGTTGTGCACCGCTAGTGTTTCTTCTACGCCTTTACAATAGATTACCTTGGCCACACATGTGAGAAATGGGGAGACCCTAGGTTTTTGTTCCAGGTCTGGTGGTTAAGATATTCTGAAGATCCCTCAAGTGGAAGGTAGAGCTGCAAAGTATAATAAGGTAGTGCAGAAAATTAGCCTGTCAGTGAGTATATTCCTGTGGGTTTGAATCCTCCTTTGAAGAGACCTCTTTGTCAAGAGATTGATACTTTACTCCTCTGGTGAAGAATCCTCCTGATTTTTTAGAGACAGCTAGGGTGACTGTGGAGAGGTTGAAATTTGTTAATTTTGGTCCTGATGGGTGGTTTTCTAATGAGGAAAAGAAGTTATTGTTGCACATCATTGTGCTGAGGGAGAAAGAAGTGGAATTTTTTGAAGAGGAAAGGGGTGTGTTGAATAACTCTTAAGGGGAACCTTACTTGATTCCTGTGGTTTGTCACAAACCTTGGAAAATTGAACCTATTTTAATTCAGCTGCTATTAGGGATAATTTTGTAGAGATTATGAGGGAAAGATTCAGGACTGGTTTATACAAAAAATCAACATCTAGTTACTCAAGTCCAGATTTCTGTGTAAAGAAGGAGAATGGGATGCTTAGGGCTGTTCATAATCATAGATCCTTGAATAGAGTCACTATCAAGGATGTTGAGATGCTTCCAAGTGCAGAGGACTTTGTTGAAGCTTTTTCTGGAAGGGTGTATTATGGTTTGGGTGATATTACGGATAGTTATGATGAGATGGAACTCCATAAAGATTCATGGCCACTTAAAACTTTTGAGACTCCTTTGGAAGATTTCAGCTCACTTTTTTTCCTCGAGGAGTAACTAATTCAGTGGCGGTATATCAAGCACAAATGGCTTGTATTTTGCAGGATGAGGTTCCTACTCATTCTGGTATTTTTATTGTTGATGGTGGAATCAATGGACCATCCACTGATTATGGGAATGAGGTGCTGAAGGAGAGCCTGGGTATTAGGAGGTTTAATAGGGAATATGCAATTACTCTAGAGAGATTATTGTTTAGGATTGAAGAGGCTGGAATGACCATTTCTGGGTCAAAGTTTTCTTGTTGTGTTTCTGCTCTGGAAATTTTGGGTCATGTGATATGCAAAGAGGGAAGAATTATGACAAAGAAAAAGTTTAATATAATTCAGTCATGGCCAATGCCTAAAAGTACTACTGAAGTCAGGGATTTTTTGGGGGTTTGTGTGTATTTAAAAATTTTGATTAAATATTTTTCTTTTTTTGCTTCACCTTTAAGGAGGCTGACCAGGAAAGATGCAGAGTGAGAATAGAATGAAGAGTGTGAAGAGGCTTTCCAGATGTTGAAAAAGGTGGTTGATGAAGATATTATTCTTCACAAGTTGGATTTTGGTGTGGGAGCTGTAAATATTTATCTGGCAGTCAAGTCAAGTTACATTGATGCTGGTGCTGTTTTGTCTCAGGAAGATAAAACTGAGAGGGTCAGGCCAGTAATTTATGATTCTGTGGTATTTATGAGGTTGAATCTAGATATTCTCAACCTAAGTTGAAATTTTGTGGTGTAGCAAAACTTTGAAGAATCTGAAAACTGTTTTGTGGGGGCAGCATTTTGAGCTTCAGGTGGATGAGAAATCTCTTGTTCAGATGATAAACACACACCTATTCTTCCAAATGCTCCAATGATTAGGTGGGTGGCATTTATTCATCATTTTTCTTTTGAACTGGTACATAATCCTGGAAAAAATTTTACAATGCCTGATAAATTATCTAGGAGACCACCCACAGATGAAGATTCAGACTCTGAAGAATTTGATGAAGATGCCCCAGTGGTTAGGGCCAGCACAAAGGGTGCTGAAGATTTTTCTCTCCTTCCCTATGAGGCTAACTGCAAGGTTTTTCTCTCCTTCCCCAAGAGGTAAAACTGGCTGGATCTGATCTTGATTGTGGTGATCAGGATGTTTTATGGATAAAGATGAAGTTGTTTTTTGGGACAGCTCAAAATTGGAAAATGGTGTTTTTGTTAGAAACTGGAATCTCTTAAGATTTGGTGGAAGGATTAGGATGTGCCAAAATTTATGGATTGGTGTCCTTGTTGGGATGGTTGAGTAGCTCATGTGCAAACTGATGATTTTGATGACAGGGTTGTACCCTTGGATGTTGTTTTGTTGGATTTTGAAGATGAGACCTGGGGTCAGTCTTGGCTTTAAAAACTTTTACAATTCCAGATGGATTATCAAGAAGACCACCCACAGATGAAGATTCAGACTCTGAAGAATTTGATGAAGTTGTCCCAGTAGTTAGGGCCAGCACAAAGGGTGCTGAAGATTTTTCTCTCCTCCCCCATGAGGCTAAACTGGAAGATTGTTCTCTCCTCTACCAAGAGGTTAAAGGGTTGGTTCTGATCTTTATTCTGGTTATCAGGATGTTTTTGTTTAAGAGGATGGGGCTGTTGTTTGGGATGGCTCAAAATTAGATAATGGTGTTTTTGTTAGTGAACTGGATTCTCTTAAGATTTAGTGGAAGGAAAATGATGTACTAAAGCTTAGGGATTGGTGTCATGGATGGGCTGGTCAAGTGGCTCATGTGTACACTGGTGATTTTAATGATAGGGTTGTACCCTTGGATGTTGTTTTGTTGGATTTTGAAGATGAAACCTGGGGTAATACTGGGTTTTATTTTACTATGGTTGAATATCTGTTAACCTTGTAGGGGCTAGATATTTGTGATGATGATACTTGGGTGGCAATCAAGAAGAAGAGTCCTAGCTTCTATGTGTCAGGAAGGAGGTTAATGAGGGGGATACATCCAAATCTTCAAGTAGTGGTGACTCAGAAGAAGGGTCAAGAGTTGGCGTTGAAGTCCCTGCTTAAAGACCTTGGTCATAGAGGCTTTGGGGATACTTATAGAAAAGTAGCAGATAGATTTTGGTGGCCAGGTATGAATTTGGCTGTTCAGGGTTGGGTTCCATCCTGTGAAGTATTTCAAAGAAGAAGTCATTTGAAACCTAAGGAGGTTGGTGGTGCTATTAATGAATCAACTGTGTTTGGAAGAGTCAGTCTTGATGCTGCCCTTATTGAAGAGAGCAGGTATTAATACTTGATTGTTTCCTGGGATAATTTCTCTGGTTGGGTTGAGGCAGTGCCTCTGGATAATTTGACTGCCAAAAATTTGGCAGAGTTTTTGAAGAAGTAATGGGTTTTTAGATATGGGTTGATGAAGTTGGTGACTGTGGATGGTGGGACAGATTTTGGAGCTGAAGTCAAAGAAGCTGTGGTAAGTATTGGTTCTAAAGTTAGAGTGTATACAACTTGTTTTCCTGAAGCTGAAGGTATGGTTGAAAGAGGCCATAAAGGTATCAAGAATTTTTGGTGAAGATGTGTTAAGATAGTACAGAAAAATGGAGGCATTATTTACCCTTAGTGTTATTAGCTAATAGGGTCACTGTGAGAAGGACAACTGGCTATTACCCTTATAAATTAATGTTTAGGAAGAAAGCTGTTCTACCGGTTGATTTGGAAGCTGTCTCTTATCTGGGAATCTATTGGGATGAGTTGTACTAAACAGAAGATTTTCTCTGTGTCAGAATGCAACATTTGAAATGTAGAGAAGAATGTCAATAGAGGGCATATTCTAGAATGATGAAGATAAGTCATATACTGGGACAAGAAGTTGGCTCATAGACTCAGGAATCCCTTGAAACCTGGTTGTTTGGTTTTGGTGTATAATAGAAGTTTGGAGAGTCAGTTGTGAAAATTTTTTGCTGATAGGTGGAATGGGCTTTACAGTGTCATATTTCAGGTGTGTGAAGGTTCTTATGTTTTGGAGGAGTTATATGGTGCAGTCTTAAAGAAGAGAGTGGCTGCTGATCAGGTAAAGAGATTTAACCCAATAGGCACTAGAAGTGAAGAAGATTGACTCTGCAATGAGGTTAAACTATGGAAAATTCTTTAAATTTTGGATTTTGGTAATTCTGTGCATTTGTTTTGTTTGAAAATTTTTTGTTAGAAGGTACCCATGGGTGGGGCTTCTAGATTTGATCTTGGCAAGTGTAGTGGTAACTGATGAGCTGGCTAATCTGTAGAACAGTTACCCCAGATTTTATGTTTCCAACCCTTTGCTTAATTTGTTTGAACCCTAGTATTTGTTTCTATTCACAGTTTTTAGTCCTCTATGACTTTAAATTGAAAATTCTTTTGGTCTTCAAGTGCTGGACTCTTCACGCTTATTGTTTTGGCTTATTGTGCTGGATGTTGTGTTTTTTTGTAAGAAGGTACCCAGGGTTTGCTACCAGATTTTATTTTGGAATGTGTGGGGGTAACTGATGAGCTAGCTGCTCTGTATAGAATTTACCCCATAATGTCTGTTTTAAGTATTTTTTTGTCCTAGTTGAATGCTAGTTCTGGTTTTTTTATTCATGTTTCAAATCCACTGTGACTTTAAACTTGCTTGTAACTGGCTTTTTTATCTTTGGTCTATTTGGATTGGTAGTGGATCACTAGTGGTCTCCCATCATTTTTACTTATTGGAGGGAGCCCACCAAGTGATCATTTTCTTGGACTAGACCTTCTATGGAGATGGACTTTTTTTCATTGATTTTGTGGCTATGGTTGTGTTAGATTGTGGTCTTAGATTATTTCTTTTTTCTCTGTTTTTCTTTTAATTTTTATGGGAGTTATTGGGATGTAAAGAGGGAACAAATCACAAAATTATTTTATATGGTGTCCCCACATCAGGGTCACCTGGATGTGGAAAAGCATTGGTGAGGAAAAGATCATCAATTAGCCAGGCAATGAAATTTTTCTTTATATATTTATTTCATTTTTATTACATTTTATTTTTATTTTATTTCTATTATTTACTATAATTTCTATTTTTTTTCTCAAATCTTTTAAAATTTATTTAAAGTTGTATCCACATCAAGGTGCACTTGGATGTGGGTAAGGTATCAGGGGTAAGCTTATCAATTGGCTGGGGGATACCATATTAAATTATTATTTATTTCACCTTATTATCATTCATTTCATTTTAAATCCTCAGCTCTCATATTTTTTGCAATATTTTGTTTAATTCTTTTCAAGTTTTTTTTAGTATGTTAGTAGCTTTAAGTGTTAATCTGTGTAAAAAATAAAAATAAAATTAAATAAAAATAATAAATAATAAAAATAAAATAAAAATAAAAATAAAATAAATATTTTTTTTACATAATTTTTAATTTTTATAGTTTCTCTATTTATTAATTTATATTATTTTCTTTTTTTCTATAATTAATGTTCGGAAGAAGAAGTTTCTGAATGTTGGTCTTGATTAATTTGGCTTTTTTTCTTCTTGTTGGGTTTGGAGGAAGCACTGTGTTCCTTGTGAAGTAGTCTTCTTGAGAGATTGTAGGGATTGAAATGGTCAGGAACTGGAATAGAAGGTAATTTTTGGGTAGAAGCAGAAGAGGCTGGGATGGAGTGTTGGAAGGTGTGCTTAATTATCTTGGACATCTTCTAGTGGTTTTCAAGAAGTTTTTTTCTCAGGTTCTTCTCAAATTCATTCAATGGCCCATGAAGAGAAAAGGCCTTAAGCATTTTTGAAAACTTCTTAGTTAGGTGTTGCTTCATATTGGCATAATACAGTGTCAATGTGGTTTCCAGAGGTTGGCCAATACCAATAGTAGCTTCAGGAGGTGGGATGCTAACTAAAAGGAAGAATTGATACAGAAGTTTTGTTCTGTTGAAGAAATTGATGAATTAATTTGGGACTTACAGATTGGAAGCTCATCAAATTTCTAAGAAGCTGGAATTTGGACTGTTGAAGGGTTTTGAATGCAGATAGTAGGAGGATCAACAAGATGGAGGTATGGATTTTCTTGTTCATCCTCTAAATGGTGTTGAGAATGTGAAATAGGATGAGGAATTTCCTGGGGCCAGTTGGAGCAGAAGGGTTGTTGTTGTTGTTTTTGTTGTTAATATTGTTGCTTGGTTCAGTTTGGTTGGGTACTGGTGGTGGAGTAGCAGGGTTGTTGTAGGATGGAGCAGGAGAAGGTGGCCTGGAAGCTGATTGGGATCTTCTTGATGAAGTTCAGGAAGAAATTTAACTGTTAGATAAATAACTGGCTAGAAGAGGAGAGGTGTAGTTGCTTCTTCTTTGTGGAGTGGGATATTTTTGTCTGGTAGCAGTGTTTGGCGCTCTGGTGTATTCTTGGGGTCCTCTGGAAGGTCTTCTAGAAGTTTTTTAATTTTGGCATTTTTGAACATAGAAAATTTTGAGCGCATTTCTCTGGAAGAACTAGAAGGTTGTTATGTTGATTTATTCGTCTTTTTTAGCCAAATTTGGCTGTTTTCTGGCTGAATTTGAAGGTTTTGAGCCTAATTTTTGCTTCCCAGAAAGGCTGGCAGTCCTACTGGATGTGGTCTAGCAGTTTGGGAGCTGATTTTGTAGCTGTTTGAGCTGAATTTGCAGAGATAAAGGCTGTTTCTTGAGAGGATAAAGCATGTCTTTTAAAGAGTGTTCTGGAAATTGATTTCAGGGATATTCTAGATGGAGATGAAGATCAAGAGAAAAAAGAAGGAACAAGTTCTGTGGATCTAGTAAGGGATCCGGAGATGTACTTATGTGAAGGTGAAGGTGAAGGTGGTTATATAGGATAATTGGGGTCTTTGTCACATTTTTTCTTTTTGAAGTTTCAAGAATCACAGGCCCTTTTGTAGAGTTTGGCCTCAGGGGTTGGAAGAGTGAAAGTACAAGGCCTGCACATGTGGATGCACTGTTTACAAGCATAGTTCTTTGAAGCAGTGGAACAGGGAAGGTCCAATGGGTCAAAGTCTGGGGACTCATCCATGATCTGTGAAGGAAAAATAATGAAGAGAAAGAGATGAATGAAAATTTTTTCAGTGATGTGTAGATAATGAAGAAAGAGTGGAAGTTTAGCAGGTTGGCTGCAGAGCAGTGTTCATGGAGGTGGCTCTGCCCTTATATGCAAAATGTGTGTTAGTCCATCAAGACTTTAAACTTAACATTGGTATTCCTCGAAGACTTAAAACTGGCTGGTTATTTAAAGATTGATTCATGACTTTTATTTTTTATTACTACTTTGGATCTGTTAGTCCATCAAGAATTTAAGCTGAACACTGTGGACAGTCCATCAAGACTTTAAACTGAGAAATGGTACAGTCCCCCAAGAATATAAACTGAGGATGGTTGTTGATTGAGTCCTTCAGGACTATAAACTGATAATGTGGAGTTGGTGTGATTCTGGCAGAGGGCATCCAAGGGGGAGTCTCTGAATTTTGTTAAGGCAAGTGTGGGGATAACTGATGAGCTGGCTGCTCTGTAGAACAGTTACACCAGAATTTTAGGTTGTTTCTTTAGTCTTTAATGTTTTGATCTCTGGTTCTGTCTTTTATATAGATTTTTGAGTCCCCCAAGACTATAAACTGAGAGTTTTTAGTCCCCCAAGACTATAAAATGAGGGCTTTTAGTCCCCAAAGACTTAAAACTGAGGATTAGTCCACCAAGACTTTTAAATGAGGAGTTTTTTTAATTTTTTTCATTTCTAACTCAAGATTTTTGGTCAAGAAGTAATTACAGAAAAGAATCAAGAGATGTAACAAAATGTTCAGCCTTGGCTTTGAACTTGTCAATGAGGTTCTTCCTTTTCTCAAGGTCCTGTGGGCTCCTGGCAGGAGTGGATTGGAAGTAATTTAGAATGAGATTCTTCTTTTGAGAAGAATGTTTTTGGAAGTTGTCTTTGATGGTGGGCAATGGATTAGATGGGGGTTCTTCAATGGTTACCACATGGTCATCATCACTGTCTGGATGGAAATGAACTGGAAATTTGTCAGATTGAATTTCAGTATGAAGAAGTATTGGGCTTACCATCAGAAGGACCAGGGATGGTAGAGATAGTGTTTGTAGCAGGGTTGGCACTCTTTTTTTGAAGGGTGTAATTTGTTGACTAGTCTGGGGATCAGGATGGATGGTCTGGATTATTTGGTGCTAGTGGAAGGTGGATCAGGTTGTGGAGGAGGACAAGATGTTGAAGAGGACAATGGACCAGGTCTGAAACAAGTCTTCTTCCTAGAGTTACAGGCTTCAAAGGAGGTTCTGTAGGGATGAGCTGGAGGTGCTATGGTACAGATGAGATTTTTGTATATGCAGTATTGGCAAGGACCCATGTCAGTAGCAGATTTGGAGAGGAAGCTGAACATAGTGGTTGTGATATAGGAGAATGTGGACATTCTCTATTGGAGGGAGGATGTGATCTTCCAACATTGGCAGAGCCCTTTGTTGGTCTGTTTGGTGTTGTTTTGATATGTCTTAAATGGCATTATTTAATAATTTAGTGTTTTTCTGGAATTATTTGGCAAATATTGGGACTGTGAGGATGTGAATATTACCATTGGATAGCCCCGGTTTTTCTCTATATTTTATTTCCAGTTGACATTTTTCATATTCTAAGTATTTAAGGGATTATTTCTCATTTTTCATTTTAAAAGATTGCAGTTTAATTTTGTTTTTTGCTTTTTACTGGCTAAACCTAAGTCTTAGGGTTAAGTGCTTAGTACCATTAGAATGGTCTAATTTTTCTGTACATTTCATTTCCCAATGTTTATATAGCCTAATTATGTGTTTTAAAGGTTTTAGTAGTTGTAGTTTATTTTTCTAATTATTTTGGGTATTTTTGGAGGTTTTTGGTGGTTTTCTGGCTTCAAGGTTGTCCAGCCGCCTCAGGCGGTCCTCCTGACGTTAGGCAGACCGCCTGCCACAGTTCGAGAAGGCTGGGAAGCATTTCTAGAGGGGTTTTATGCAATTTGGTGCTCAGAAATGCCAAATTTGTTGGTGTGGATTGGCTCTTAGATAGTGGTCTGTGTGAATATAGTGAAGAAAATAGTTTGGGGAAACCTTAATCATCATACAACCATCCAGAGGTGATATCCTTGTTCCTCACTCAGTTTTCACTGTTTTTTTGTTGCAAGGTTAGTTCTTCATTTAACTCAACTTTGGAAACTTTTTTATCTGGTTTAGTCTTGCAATCTATATCAAGTATTATTGCTGTCTCTAGTGTGGATTTGCAACCTACATCAAGTATCATTGATTTCTCTGGTGTGGACATTGGTATACATTACAGTTCTTTGGGTTGATAGTCTGTCTGGAGACTACTTTCTTGGCTGTTCAGGAAGTCAAGTGTGTTGAAAAAGAGGCTTTAACAACAGGAACCAATTTACTGTTGCAGGTAAATCTCACTTATATTTTTCTAAAGGGACAGTGGATTTTCTCTCTGGGTTTTCTCCAACTCCCTTGGTCAAGGCCTATAGCTACTACTATAGGATTGTCTACAGCATGCTCTAGCACTAAAGTTGAGGCAATATTCAAAAGGGGTAATTGTTGGTCTGAGGGTAAATTAGGAGGTCTGTGATAGACATAAAAGGATAGAAGGGATATAAATTTAGATGATTTATGGGAATTCCAGTGGATTAAATAGGTCTCTGGGTATATGGTAGCTTGGTAATTAATGGGTCAGTGCAAGGAGGAATAGGATATTTAAAGGGTGTTGCTTTGGTTTGATGTTCTCTAAAAGTAAATTATAAAATACATTTTTGATAGTAGTTAAATTTTTATCAGGCTATTATTATATTTGTCCTTCTCTCTCTTAATAGTAAATTATATTTAAATCCTAAATACTTAAATCTTCCCTTTGATTATTAAGCTGCAACCCTTTGTGAGACTCACCATAATAGTTAGTTTCTGTACATTATACATTAATTATTCCTCAAAGAATATAAGGAACAATTCTTGGTTACTCAGGTCTATCTTTGAATCCCTTCCTCAGAGTAATCCTCTGTGCTTCAAAGTTGTAATTTCCGTCATCCTTTTATCTCACTTACTTTGGGATGATCTTTGACCTTGTGCGTAGGTTTTCCAGTGACACAGTAGGAGAATTATTAAATTAAAATAAAGACTAACTTTTTGAGCCAGGAAGTAATGTTTCAGAAAAACTGAATGGAGAAGCTGGAATAAAAGGATTAGGATCTTGAGATGGAGGAGGAAGCTCAGGATTGGAATTTTTAGAAGAGGAAGCTGTTTTGGCCTTTATATTACAAAAATGAGTGGGTATTCTGGATAATCTCTTTTTGGGAACAGTTGGATAAGGAAGAGCGGCTGGTCCAGTAAAGACATTTGTTCCTGAAAAAATCATTGGACAATTACAATTGATTTTCTTAAGCCCAAAAATATCACAGGCACTTCTTCCAGGAAGACCAGGGTTAGAAATTAGACAAGGAACCTGGTATTTGGCCATAGTTTCACATGGGACAGCAAGGTCTTTTGATGAAACATTGATGATGATACTTATTTAAGAATAAAGTGAAAATATTCAGGAATAGCTAAGGTAGTTGGTTGATGAGGATAAAGAGAAGATTAATATATGTTCAATAAATTATGCAAATTTAAAAAATGGGGAAATTCTTCACCAGAGGGAGGATGTGACAGTCTGAAGTTTTTAGGGCACTAAAGTCTATTAGAAGCGGATTTTTGGGAGATGATTATTGAAGCTGGGAAATTTAATTTAAATTCAAAATTTTTATATATGAGAGAATCAACACAAACTATATTTAGTTTTGATTTAAGATTAAATTTAATTTTATTTTGCGCAAGCTAATGTGCTCATTTTTCAGTGTGCATTCTTTCCAGAAGAATTAAAGCTGATCTTAAATTGATTTAAATCAAAGATAGGGATTGCCACCTGCTATCAGGTGCCCTTTTTTTTCTGTTTAATGAGCATATAAAAGGGCTTAAAAGGGATAATTTCACAATTCAAGATCAAATTATTAATTAACAGTCAGGAAATGCAAGTATAGGTCTTAAAGTGAGTGGAAAACAAATTCAGGATTCTCAAAAACCTTTTAGAAATTTTACTTTTTTTCTACTATTTTTAATAATTTATAAAGAATTTTTGGTTATTTTTTATTTTTCATAATTTCAATTTTTACTAGGTGATTAGGGCTGCACAGAATACAAAAATTTAAATGGATTATAAAGGAGAAGTAGCTCTATCATCTATAATCTTTCTAGACTTTTCATCAGTATTTTAAAGTTATAATTGAGTCCGGAAGTCTGTACAAGCTCCATACAAACTCTGGCAATCTCTGGTGTAGGTAGACTCTTACAGTCGCCTTGCTGTAAGCAGAATCCAAAGGAGTTGGATAATCAGATAAAACCCTGTCCCTCTAAATGAATTTGTGAGTTTTTTAGATCAATAAGTTTAAAAGTCTACTTGATAATAGTAAATAATGAAACCCTTTCTAATTAAAGCTTTTTAGGATGATTGAGCAGTTCTTCTGTGCAAAACAACTGAAATGCAACAATAAAGTTACACCTGAAACAATATTTTAAAAGAATGAAGTTTTAATGTTTTTAGATTTTAATAATTTTAGAAAACAGATACTATAAATGAGTCCCTGGAGTTAAGAACTTTCTAATGATACCCTATATGTTAATGTTTAAAATTTGTTGAGTAAAATATTTAAAGTGTTATGTAAAATTGTTATTTTATAAGGGTATTATAAATAATTAATTATTTTGTTGACAATAGAAAAATATGAATAATGGTTGTTACAATTCTTTATTCTCCTCTTTCATCCCCTAATAATTTTGAGTCTACAGCCTTATATGCATACTAACCAGTCACGTGCCCTTCTCCCTCTGGAGCGCAGCCAGAGCTCATCCGGAGCTCGTCCGGTGTAGAAAATCCTATAGTAATAGCTATAGGCCTTGACCAAGGGAGTTGGAGAAAAACCAGAGAGAAAATCCCCTGTCCCTTTAAAAAATATAGTGAGATTTAATTGCTAAAGTAGGTTCCTGTTTTGCTAAAGCCCCTTTTTCAACACACTTGACTGCTTGATGAGCCAAGAAAGTAGTCCCTAGACAGACTCCCAAACCAAAGAACTGAAATGTAGACCAATGTCCACACCAGAGAAAGCAATGATACTTGATGTAGGTTGCAAATCCACACCAGAGACAGCAATAATACTTGATATAGCTTGCAAGACTACACCAGAGAAAACAGTTGCCAAATTTGAGTTAAATGAAGAACTAACTTTGCAGCAAACACAGCCAATTGGGGCCAAAAACAGTAAAAACTGAGTGAGGAACAAGGATATCACCTCCAGATGGTTGTATGATAATTAAAGTTGCGCCAAATTGTCTTATTCACTATGTACATACAGACCACTATCTAAGGGCCCATGCACTTCAACAAATTTGGCACCTGTACCAGTCAAATTGAATAAAAACCCTCCAGAAGCGCTCCCCAACCTTCTAAAACAGAGGCAGGTGGGCCGCCTGACGTCAGAGGTGCCGCCTGAAGCGTCTCGGCCTCCCTGAAGCCAGAAAAACAATAAAAACACCTAATCTACTTAGAAAAATTAGCTAAAACTACTAAAACCTTTAAAAAACGGAATTTCACTATAACAACATTGTGACATGAAATATAGAGCTAAATTAGCCCTATCCAATGGTACTAAGTAATTAACCCTAAGACTTAAGGTTAGCCTGTAAAACACGAAAAACAAAATTAAACAGCTATCTTTTGTAACTGAAGAATGAGGAAATGACCCCTTAAAACTTAGAATATGAAAAATATTAACAAGACATGAAATATATAGAAAAACCAGGGCTATCCAATGATAGTACCCACATACCCGCAGTCTCAATATCCACGGAATAAAACCAGAAAAATACGCAAGTCTTCAACAGATGTCAATTAAGACATTCACAAACAGCGCCAAAACACACAACAAAGGCCCCTGCCAATGTTGGAAGACCACACCAGAGTTTGTACAGAGGTCGTTTAGAGCTTTTCCGGCCCTCCGGACTCAATTTAGAACTTTAAATCTATAATAAAAAATCTAGAAAAATTACAAATGATAGAGATACTTCTCCTTAATGTTCCTAACAATTTTTTGCAGTCTGCGTAGCTCTATTAACCCTATGAGAAATTATCAAAGTTAAGTAATTTTTGTAAAACGTAAATAATTTAATAAATCTTTAAAAATCAATTAAAAATATAGGAAATATAGTAAAAATTCAAGGAAAATTCTCAAAATTTCTTGAGCTTCTCGACTTTAATTAAATTCAATTTTGTGGCCATAAAAAATAAATGACCTGTGAAATTAATAAATCTGACCAAACATTCATATCTTGACTTTTTCAACTTCATTTTTTGTTTATCAATAAAATATTTAAAATTAACCCGGCTTCTCTGATCACCGTCCTATTCCCAATAAATATTCTTAATAGACTTTTAGAGCCGTACTCAGATTTGGAATGCCACATCCACCCTCCAATGAAGAATGTCTTCATTCTTTGAATTTTGCATGTTTGATCAATATATAATCCTACTTTTATCTTTTCCATATTCATCTCTTCATCATTTCTTCAACATCCCACTCCAACTACATAGACTTATTTCTAATTTTATAAATACTATCATCAGTATGAAAGATCTTTCCGTACCATACATCCTCTGCAAGAAATATTAAGTCCCTTGATTGATGTCCTTTCCAAATCCTCCTGGAAGAACCATTTGTGATATCTGTTGCTCCAAAAAGGTTAAATGCGTCCGGCCAAATTCTAAACCATCTTTCAATCCAATTGCTGCCCCATCTACTGCTCCAGCTTCTAACTTATCTAAGAAAAGATTAGCAAAGATACCTGTATTCTGGAAAAGGATCAAGGCTAAAACTAAACCACCATCTCCAACTTCATCTCTAATCTGTCATGCGCCACGTGACACTCGAGGCGAAAGCAGCTCATTAAATCAATAATATCGAGTCCTAAATCTATACTCGAAGAGCAGAAAGCAATTCTCCATAGCAACTGTGATTTTCCTTTGTGTACTTACTATTTAACTGCGCTAGCCTAAACTCTAAATCTAAATTAGTCAATCTCCCAATAGGGTGCCTTAGTCTCCTTTTCAATAAGCGATTCACAGCGCTAGGTTCAACAAAATAGTACAGTAGTAGTTTTTCATTTAAGTTTTGTTAATTAATTAAAAAGGGGTAAATTGAGCATGGACGGATATTTAGCGAGGAGGGTCTAAGTGTATGTTAGTAATGTTCAATGGAATGGGAATGGTGCAATGGAAGGGAGGTCAATGCGAGGAGGAACAAAGGATATATAAGGGGTTGGGTATTTGGTTTGATATTCCTTAGAATTAAATTATAAACCGTATTTACATTAATAGTGGTAAATCTTTAGGGTTAAATCATTGTTATTTTATCTTTCTTTTATTTTCTCAATATTCATTTCTAAATCCTAAATCTTTGATTATTGATTTTCCAACCCTTCGTGAGATCTTGAGAATTCCTATTACCTTTGAAACTATTCTATAATTCTTCTCAAACGAACCTCAAACCTGTAGCTCTTACTTCAAGTAACCTTCGAACCACTTCCTCGAATCATTCCTCTGTGCTTCGAAGAAGTTTCTAAATCCCTCATCTCATTTTCAGGAACATCCTCGACCTTGTGCGTGGGTCGTCCGGTGACAGTATAATTTAATTCTCCGTAGTTCTCATTCTTTGCACTACTACGTCCTTTTAGGTGTTTTTAAAGTTTTAAAATGGCACCTGTTCAACGCACTCCTCCTCCGGGCGCTACTACTAGAGCTTGCGCTAGGGGCAGGCCAACAGCCACAAGGTCTGTTTCCCGCACTCACTCTTTGGAAGCACTCGACCTTAGGGAATGGCAACATTCAGTTCAATCTGTAGAAGACATCCCACAAGATTTTGAGGATTCTAGTGATGAAGAAGAAGGAGAGGATACAATGCACGAGGCACCATCCGCCCCAGCCAATCACCCTTCTGGTCAATCCTCAGAACCTGGACCGTCTAATTCTCTGGAAGATTTCATGAGACTTTTCATGAAAACCCTTTCAAATCCAACGTCTTCAGAGGGATCTAAGTTCAAAACTCCTTCTATGAAATCTCCTGACAAATTTGACGGAGATCACCCCGACAGATTGTGACCCTTCTTGCAAACCTGCAAGCTACTTTTCCATAATGACCCTCAAACCTTTAACAGCGACCGATCAAAGGTTGTTTACGCTTCTTCATTCCTAGCCGGGAAAGCAGCAAGATGGTTTGAACCTTATCTACTCATGCTTTCTTCGACAGAAACCCACTTACTTATCAACAATTGGGAAAAGTTTGAAGACCAACTTTTTACGTTGTTTGGGGACCCTAATGAAATGGACAACGCAGAAATTGAACTTGATTTTCTTTGCATGAGTGATAATGGTAAAGCCTCTGAATATATCTTGAACTTCAGAGCACTTCAAACTCGAGTAGGTTGGAATGATGCTGCCCTTAAATATCATTTCAAGAAAGGACTACCTTCGAGTATTCTGGATCAATTAAATTTTCACGGTCAGAAGATGACTACTTTAAAGGATTTAATGGATCGAACCCTCAAACTTGACGGCGTTTATCAAGGATGACTTCAACATCGTCGATATGCCAACAAAAATCGGGACCTTCTTCACACCCACGACCAAATCAATCCTCCTCGACTCAATCCAAACCCAATAAGGGAAAGGATAAACCTCGACCAAAAGGTTTGACCCCAGGCGATATCAGAAAAGTACTGGATCCTAAAGGGGAACTTAAAGAAGCTGAGAGGTAGAGACGAGCAGATAATGGGTTATATATGTATTGTGGGGGTAAGCACAAGTTGGAAGACTGTGTAAAGTTGAAGGAAAGAGAAGGCACTAGTTCGAAGTCAAAAAACTAGTAGATAGTTTACTTGTGTGCAAAGCAAACTATCTTATCTCTCCCAGTGCACAGAACCTCCATGTCTTAAGGACTGGAGTTGCCTTAAAACGCTTGAGATTCATTCTTTTTAAGGAGGATATTCCCTTCAGTTGTCTTATAGACTCTGGAGCTTCAATTTCTTTTGTTAGTTTATCTTTTGCCGAGAAGCTTCAACTAACATTTACAGATATCTATCGAACTCCAATCTATTTGGTCGAATCAGAGGAACCCAAATATTGGGTAAGCAAGAAAGTTTTATGGGTTTTCAACTTTCCGAACTTTCCCCCCTTCGAGTGGGAATTATCAGTCTTGGACGCCCCAAGGATGGAGGTTACCATTCTTGGCCATGACTTTTTAACGCATTGGAATCCCGAAATTGATTGGACTAAGGGATTGATCACCCCACGCTCTAAGTATATTTCTGATTCTCCAATGCAGGTCAATAGGGAGTTAAACAACCCGCCTGACAACGTCCTGCTAGAGGACAAGTCTCTGCTATATGACTTGCAAGCATCTGATCCTACTCTAAATGAGCAATTGGCTAACCCTTCTAGCTCTATGACGTCACTCAAAGAGGATTTAAATTGCCTCGAAGTAATCGAATTCTGCTCTCTCAATACAGGTATCCCCTCGACAGATTCTCTCGAAGATGAAGAGGACGACCAAATCAACGTTGAAGCCATTAAATCAACTCTACTGGAAATCTACCACAATTTCCTCGATGTTTTCTCAATCCACAAGGCTGATAAGCTACCACCTCATCAACCCTACAACCATCAAATAGAGTTAATTGGCCCATTACCTCCGGCAGGTCCTGTCTATTCTTTATCGAAGGACAAATCTCAAGTTCTTCGAGACTACATTGCAGAGAATGTAGCCAAACGTTTCATCAGAGCCAGTAAATCTCCAACCGGCTCCCCTGTCCTCTTTGTAAAAAAGAAGGACGGTAGTCTTAGGTTGTGTGTTGACTATAGAAAGCTCAACACAGTCACGAAGAAGAATGCATATCCTGTTCCTCCTATGTCATTACTTCTTACCCTTTTCAATGGTGCTAATTTCTTTTCTAAAATTGATCTTAGAGGCGCTTACAATCTGATTTGCATTGCAGAAGGTCATGAACCACTGACTGCAATGCGCACTAGATTTGGTAGTTTTGAATATTTAGTTATGCCTTTTGGATTATGTAACGCACCTTCAACTTTTCAAACTTTTGTTAATGATATCTTTCAAGATGTTGTTGAACAATTTGTAGTCGTCGATTTAGATGATATTTTAATATTCTCAAAAACACTAGATGAACATATTCATCATGTTCGACAGGTCCTAAATCGTCTTCGAGATCATGGTCTCTACGCCAAGCATAATAAATGCAAATTCCACCTCAAATCAATTGATTTTTTGGGTTTTACGTTGTCCACTGACGGTTTAGTCATGGATGACAAAAAAGTCCATAAAATCCTGGAATGGCCTGAGCCCAAAAACATTAAATCGCTCCAAGGATTTTTGGGTTTTTCAAACTTCTATAGAAGATTTATTAAAGATTACTCTAAAACCATTTCCAATCTTACTTCTCTTCTTAGAAAAGACATTCTTCTTGTTTTTACTTCTACAGCACAAAAGGAATTCGAAGCACTAAAAACAGCGTTCACCACAGCCCCAATTCTTTGACATTTTGATCCTTCTGCCTTGACAATAGTTGAGACAGATGCGAGCGATTATGCTATTTCAGGGGTCATCTCCCAATTAAATCCTGAAACAAATTTGTTTCACCCTGTTGCTTTTGAGTCACGCAAACTCATAGCCGCAGAATTAAATTATGAAATTCATGACAAAGAGCTTTTAGCTATTATCCATTGTCTTAAAAAATGGTGTTCTTTTCTTCTCAGCCTAGATAGTCCTTTTCAAATCTTAACAGATCATAATGCTTTGAAATACTTCATGTCTTCTAAAACTGTTAACCAGGCGTCAAGCCAGGTGGGCAGAATTTTTGTCTGAATTTTCTTTCTCTATTTCCTATCGCCCAGGAAAAATCTGCATTGTCCCAGATATCTTGTCACGTTGGGACGACGTTTACCCACAGCAGGGGGACGCATTTGCTGACAAGAACCCAGCAAATGTGCAATCAATCTTCAACGAATCAATGTTAACAACTCATCAACTTAATTCGATGACAATTCAATCTTTTCGAAATCCACTATCCAACATCCTCGAAGCTCAGTCGAAGGACGAATATTGTTTAGGGTTAAAAGACAAAATACTCTCGAAGCAAGGGGCCAAAAGATTTAGTATTGAATCAGGCCTATTAGTCTTCGAAGGTAGAGTAGTCATACCCAACAACAATGAGATAAAATTATGGATTTTCAACAGTCGACATGATTCTCCATTAGCTGGTCATTTTGGGGTTGATAAAACCTACCAATTAATAGCAAGGGATTTCTTCTGGCCAGGTATGACCAGGGAAATCAAGGCCTATATAAAAGCTTGTTACGAATGTAATAGGAATAAGGCTCCCCGTCACTGGAAGCATGGGTTGCTTCAACCACTTCCTATTCCCTCTAAACCTTGGGAATCTTTATCGATGGATTTCATTTCTCAACTTCCTATTTCCAATGATTTTGATGCTATATTAGTAATAGTAGATAGATTTTCAAAAATGTCTATTTTCATTAAAGCCACTACTACTGCTACAGCAGAAGATTTGTCAAAATTGTTTCTAGAATATGTATTTTCTAAACACGGCTTACCAAATGATATTATTTCAGATAGAGGCTCATTGTTTGTATCCACATTCTGGACCCAACTGTGTTGACAACTCAATATCACGAGGAATCTCTCCACGGCCTATCACCCTGAAACAAATGGTCAAACAGAAAGAGTTAACCAAATCCTCGAACAATATCTTCAAATGTATGTCAGTTACCAACAAGACGATTGGACCAAATGGTTACCATTGGCCGAATTGGCTTATAATAACTCGACTCATTCTTTGACATGACCATCTCCCTTTGAAACCATTTATGGACGACATCCTCGATTCAACTCAATCCATGTAGGAACTAATCATCCTGCGGAACATTATCTTCGAACTATATCACAACTTCAAGAAGAACTTAAAACAAATTTGGAATCAGCGATTCGAAGATACAAGGAACAGGCCAACAAACATCAACAATCTGCTCCTTCCTTTAAACCAGGCGACAAAGTATGGCTCGACGCACGAAACATTCGAACAACAGGACCATCAAAGAAAATGGCTGAAAAGCGCTTGGGACCATTCGAAATCAACTCTGAAGTCTCTAAAACTGCATTTCAACTCAAGCTACCTCCTAAATGGCAGGCAATTCACACTGTTTTTCATGTATCTCTCCTGGAACTGGCTCGAGAAATATACCCGGGCAAGAACAAACCCCCTCCGGAACCGGTCGAAGTAGAAGATCATCTAGAGTGGGAAGTAAGTCGTATCCTTGATTCAAGAATAGGCAAGGGGAAACTTCAATACCTTGTGGAATGGGAAGGCTTCCTCAATGACTCAGACAAAACATCCTGGGAACCAGCCATCAATGTTTCTAACGCCCCTGAACTCCTAAAATCTTTTCATTTGAAATATCCTTAAAAAGCAAAACCTTAAAATTTCTTTTATTTAAATTTTCTTTTCTTTTTCTTTCTTTCTTTAAAATCTAAACACCTCTTAAATTTCTTAACCTTGTTTTCTCTTTTCTCTCTCTTTTTTTTCTTTCTTCTACTTCTATATAATTTTTCTCTAAAAACCAACTAAAAGTAAAATCAAAAGTAAAATTAAATAAAACAAAATAAAATAAAATAAAAATAAAATAAAATAAATAGAATAAACATAAACAATAAAGAAAAAAATAAAAATAAAATAAAATAAATAGAATAAACATAAATAATAAAATAAAATAAAAAACTCTTAAATCTCTCTAAATATTTTCTTTCTTTTCTCTTTTTCAATTCTCTAAAAAACATTCTTTTCTTTAATTTAAAATTCTCTTTAAAATTTTCTTCTCTAAAAATTTATTCTCTCTTTAAAAAATTTTCTTTTCTTTGAACCATCAAATCTTGTACGGCACGACCATTTCCTCGAACTTAACTTCAACCTCTAAATCTCCCTATAATAATTCTTCGAACAAATGATTCTTCTTTTCAAATTCTCTTTAAATTCTAAATTCTGTTTTTTTTTTCTTTTCTTTCTTCTTCCTCTCTTTTCAACTAAAATTTCCTAAAAAAAAAAATAAAATAAAATAAAAAAAAAATTCTTCTTTCATTAAATTCTCAATTTAACAAACTCATCTCAATCACCAACCGTTTCTTTTTCTCTCTCTTTTCTTACATAAAATTTTCCTTTTAAAACCTTAAAACTTCCTTCAAATTAAACAACTTTTTTCTTTCTTTAAATTTCTTCTTTCAAATTCTTAAATTTTTTATTTTAAAACTTCTTTTTCTTTTCCTTTTTCTCTCTCTCCCAAATCTTATAAAATTAATAATATTCACCTACACTAAAAAAATAAAATAAATAAAATAAAATAAAACTAAAATACAAATTTTTCTACTTCTTTACATCACCTTTTCATTTCAAATTTTTTCTTTTAATTTTTCTTGAACCAATCTTTTCATTTTCTCCAAAACTACCCTTATCTCCTTCCTGCATTTCTCAAATACCTCCTCCTCTCCTACCGGAACCACCTCTCCAATCTCCAAGAGTTCCTCTGCCACGTCGAAGGAAGCAGCGTCGATAATTGTGTCAACCTCCCCACACAACTCTTCTGCGAACCTCACCCGTCGACCTTGACGAGGTTTCTTTGACCACCTGGTCCAGTGTGTCTTCAGGTTCTTCGACTACATCCGTAGCCGGAGGGTTTGCCTCAGTTGGTAAGAGCGGCGCAGGCTCCCCAATCGGGTCTTCAAGGGTATTCAATGTCTAAACAAAACTCATCAGTAACCTCATCCTTAAAAAAAAAATAATAACAAATTGAAAACTTACCTCAAAGACGGGGTCAGGCTCTAAGAATAACCTTGGCTCCACCTTTACCTCTGTTTCTCTTTCCTCCTTGTCGTCTTTGATGACCACCCGTCGTTTCTTGGGTGCCCGCCCTGGAACAGGGACTTCATCTTCATCTTACTCGACACCTCGCTTCGAACTCGTGGCCTGGGTTACCCAGGTTGTGATCTCGTTATTTAGCTCCTTATCATTTTCCCCCACCGATTGTTCATCTTCAATCGAGACATCCCAAATGTCTTTGACCACCTCTTTTGTTTTAGGGATTACCCAAAACTTGGTCTTGGTGAACCGTTGTTCGATCTCTGCGTTCTTTGTCAACGCATCACACGCCACTCGTCGCCAACGGAAAAACTTGCATTTCTGGCGAGGGCCTCGAGTCGCCGTACTTTCGACACAAAAATATTCCATGCTTTCACAAGCCGTGCATGTTTTTGAAAATTGTCGCATAATCATTCCCCCATCCGCTTTAGGGTGTGGAGGCGTAGGTGTGGGAGTAGGGCAGTTCATTATAAAAAAAGGGAAATTAATAAGTGAGAAAAAAGTTATAGAAGAAGGGAAACTAGTGTGGGAAGATGGCTCAAGCTCAACGGAGTTCGCAATTCTTATACCCGGGCATCTGTCACGCGCCACGTGACACTTGAGGCGAAAGCAGCTCATTAAATCAATAATATCGAGTCCTAAATCTATACTCGAAGCACAGAAAGAAATTCTCCATAGCAACTGTGATTTTCCTTTGTGTACTTACTATTTAACTGCGCTAGCCTAAACTCTAAATCTAAATTAGTCAATCTCCCAATAGGGTGCCTTAGTCTCCTTTTCAATAAGCGACGCACAGCGCTAGGTTCAACAA
Organism: Hemileia vastatrix; assembly: GCA_030280995.1. Taxonomy (NCBI): domain Eukaryota; kingdom Fungi; phylum Basidiomycota; class Pucciniomycetes; order Pucciniales; family Zaghouaniaceae; genus Hemileia; species Hemileia vastatrix. Next base: position 184,713 of record JASXTE010000012.1, on the reverse strand, counting down.
AATAGTACAGTAGTAGTTTTTCATTAAAGTTTTGTTAATTAATTAAAAAGGGGTAAATTGAGCATGGACGGATATTTAGCGAGGAGGGTCTAAGTGTATGTTAGTAATGTTCAATGGAATGGGAATGGTGCAATGGAAGGGAGGTCAATGCGAGGAGGAACAAAGGATATAAAAGGGGTTGGGTATTTGGTTCGATATTCCTTAGAATTAAATTATAAACCGTATTTACATTAATAGTGGTAAATCTTTAGGGTTAAATCATTGTTATTTTATCTTTCTTTTATTTTCTCAATATTCATTTCTAAATCCTAAATCTTTGATTATTGATTTTCCAACCCTTTGTGAGATCTTGAGAATTCCTATTACCTTTGAAACTATTTTATAATTCTTCTCAAACAAACCTCAAACCTGTAGCTCTTACTTCGAGTAACCTTTGAACCACTTCCTTGAATCATTCCTCTGTGCTTCGAAGAAGTTTCTAAATCCCTCATCTCACTTTCAGGAACATCCTTGACCTTGTGCGTAGGTTGTCTGGTGACATAATCCCTCCTTCTCAAGATCCTTCACCCATACTTCCAGTTTCTCCTTTTTTTTCCCCAGACTTTATTTCCTGGGTCCCAGAGTATGCCTTTTAATAATTATTTTTCTATTCCATGCTAGTCCCAACAATGCCTTTTTCATCTTTTAGCTATTAACATCACCAACTCTGATGATGTAGGTCGAGTCCAAATGAACTATATAAATCATTATCCTAAATTTCATAGATATCTTTTTCTCGACTTTACTGATGATATAAAGAGAAATATTTTATCCTATTTCCAAGACACTCCTGCCAATAATCATGAAGATTTAATGAAGAGAAGATTGTTGATGCAGAGTTTTGATGATGATGTAGAAAAATTTCAGCGAAATTATTTGTTTTAATCTTATAGTTTAGTGCTTTGGTAAACATGAATCCTGATCTTTTCTTCATATTAAATTTTTTTAAATCAATTTCTTCATAAATTTTCATTTTGAAATAAAATCTATTTGCCTTGTGATGCTTCCAACTACTGAGAGCAAGGTTTGAATCCCTTCAGACTCCCCTATAACAGTCTCTACTCATATGCATTAAGAGAGTAGGCTCCACACCTACTGAGCTGAATACTTGATTCCATTCTCATCAAATGAGCCAAATACACCTGATTCCATTCTCTTTGATTGGCTGAATACTTGATCTAATTCTTGCCATTAGGTCCTCCAAGCTTCATACCATTTAGATATTCAAGGCACCCTACTTTTCCAACTACCATATCCTCGTTCAAAAATTTGATCATCACAACATTCAAATAGACCACCTTTCAATAACTTATCTTTTAAATAATAATAATCACCATATTTTCACCATGTTTAGCACCATAATTATCATTTTTTATCTATAATTTATCATCCATCACCTCCACAATATTAACCACTACATTTTCCAAATCATTCATACACCCTTTTTCAAAAATTTGAGTACCGGTGATAAATTAAATACTTTTTTGATTTTTAATTGAATAGCCTTCATAAAAAAATTTGCATTACCAGTTTAGATGTCTTGGTGGAAAATGATAAATTTAAATGAGAGCATAGAGTTGCATAGATTATTCCAGTTAAAGGTCATGGGGGACCCATCTTGTAAATCTCTTCCAAATTGTCTAAATAATAATTGAATTGCCAGTTTAATGTCATAGAGGACAAAAATGAGTGATTTTTTAGTTTAGGGTCATAGTGGACCAAAGTTTTGGTTGATTCAAACATCCTTCTCTATCCAGAGTCTATATCTTTCCACCAGTTCCTTTTCTCCCAATTTTCAGGCCATTATCCAGTGTTTCCATCCAATTTTTAATTCTATGAAGATGACTCCATCCAGCTATGTTGCTTCTCCTGATTAAGCTTGCAATTACTGCTGTTTCACTTGTCAAGAATGTGTTTATACCTTCAACCCTGAGAAACACACCTATAACAGAACTTGTTCTGCCTGCTTCATTAAGAAAAGAAAATGCTCCAGCTTGAAATATGGTTCCCTGCCAACTCCTGCTACCTCTTTTGCCTCCTTCTGTAGTCCCATTCCAAAACCATCAACTCCTCCTACTATTCCTTCTACTTCCAACAATCCAACACCATTTACCCCTTCTGCCTATCTAAACTTCTCTCCTGACCAAAACACACTGGGTCCAACTGCTCCTTCTCTTCAGGCTAGGCTTGCTTCTAATCCTCCCAGGACTCCAATTGCTCCAAGAACCATGAGAAAACTCCTTCAATTAAACCATCCTTGGATCTTTTCTCTTCATCTTCCATCCATTCTCCTAGCCCCTTCATAATTAACAAGCCCAACTGATCTAGAACCAACAGCCTTCCTTCTTCTCCTATCTCCAAAAAATCCTCTAAAAGACCCAGATAAAATACCAATCCTCCTTCAAAAATTATCAACCCTTTCAAATCTCTAAAAACACTAATTCCTATTTCCAGTAAGCCTTTTAGACTTGATCTCGACAGTGTTGATAGCAGTTTGTATCACTTTTATCTTGATTAGATCATAATTATAAAGTTGACTCTTGCTCCATAATTCCAGTGTCCAATGCTTCACCCATTCATTCTTCAGCATATGAGCTTCCTTTACCTGACCTAGTTATCCCAAGGTCCCTATTCATCTAGTTGGACATCACCTTTCACCTAATTTCAATAATATTTTAACTTATTTTCACCATTATCCTCCTTCTGATCAAACTGAGGTATGGTTCAGAGAGCAAATTTTAAGGGCTCAACTAAAAATAGACAGCTGGCTTCAAATTTCCCAATACCAACAAATCGATTCAGCTACCCTGATAATCAATGATTCAGCTCTAAATTCTTCAGATAGAGCTTCTCCCAAGAATAATCCTTCTTAAATTTGATTTATTTCAATTAACTAGCCGTCTTGAAGGGAATATAAAATGAATCTTAAAAAAAAACATACACTAAAAACTACTCTAATTTTAATTTTGATTTATTTTATTTATATTATATATATATATATATATATATATATATATATTTTAAAGATGAAAATAAAAAAAGGTTATAAAAGATTGTTATAAAAAAATTTTACAATTTAATTATTATTATTATTATTTTAAATGATGAAAATAAAAAAAAGGTTATAAAAGATTTTTATAAAAAATTTATAATTTAATTAATTTTTTTTATTTTTTTATCTTTTATGAAAATGATAAACGAATTTGAAATATATAATTTATGTAATATAAAATAAGATTTAAAAGATGCCCCCCAGCCAATTGATGAGCTGTACCCTTGACATCATACCCACATTCAAGTGCAACTTGATGTTGTTACACAATTTTGAGAAATTGAAAATACAAAATTAATAAATGAAAGTTTAGAAAAATAAAATTTTATGATAATGATCACTGGGTGGGCTCCCTCCCATTTGTAAAAATGATTAGAGACCACCAGTGAGCATCACCCTTAACAATATTTTATAGTATTATAAAAATTAAAATGAAAGAAAAACATATTTCATCATATAAAAATCTAACATAAAAGAAATAACAAAAATAAAAATAAAAAAGAATCTTGAATCCCAAAGTGGGAGCATTGTCTCTTCATTTGTTCCAGTTTATAGTCTTAGCGGACTTCCTATAGATCAAAAACAAAGCCAGGATTAAACTAGAAACAGGGAAAAATAGGTAACAAACATTTTGGGGTAATTGTGTATAGAGCAGCCAGCCCATCAATTACCCCCAAACTTGCCAATATTTAATTCAGAAGGTTCCCCTGTGAACACTTCTACCAAAAAAAAAATTATCATTCCAACATATATATTCTCCGTAATTTTTATCCCTTTTCATAGCTTTAAGATTTTTCAAACAAATGTCTTCATAAATGTCATAAGATTTGTTAACGGTTTCGTCTCCCATACCATAGTAAAAGGACAGTAATATTTTTTTAATAAGAAAGCAGTTTATCCACATTCCAGAGTTAAGCTTTGACAAAATTTTATTTAATTGATTATGTAGTTTATCCTCATTTTGGAGTTAGCTTTAAGCACTCCTGGTGCCCCTAGGATAGAACCGTTTAACTTGATTAGCTTCTACCCTCTTTTTTAAAACTACTCCATCAAATTCTTCCAAAACATATGAACCGCCAGACACCTTTTCTCTGATTTTATAAAGTCCATTCCACCTATCTGCAAACATCTTCCCCCACTGGCTTTCCAAACTCCTATTATACACCAAAACCATATCTCCAGTCTTCAAAGGTTTCCTCAGCCTGTGTGCTAATCTTTCATCCCAATAACTTACTGACTGATTTCTGATTTTAATCATTTTAGAATATGCCTTTTTTAAGTATTCTTCTTTCTTCTCCAGCTGCATCATTCTTGCACATAACAACTCTTCATTAGTGTTAACAGTATCCCAATCTACTCCAAGATATGATTCAGCCTCTAAATCAACTGGTAAAACTGCTTCTTGTCTAAAAACTAGTTCATAGGGTGAATATCCAGTCGTCCTTTTGGAAGTGATTCTGTCAGCAAATAATACTAAGGGTAAATAGTGCCTCCACTTTTCAGCACTTGTTCCACACATTTTAACTAATGCATCCTTTATAACTTTATTCCCTCTTTCAACCATTCATTCAGCTTCAGGATAATAAGGGGTTGCTACCCTAACCTTTGATCCAACCTTTGATATAGCTTCCCTAAATTCTGCCCCAAATTCAGGACCTCCATCTACTGTTACCAGTTTCATAACTCCATATTGATACACTAAATTTTTCAACAAGAAATCTGCCACATTTTTGGTATTTAAATTAATAAGAGGAGCTGCCTCTACCCAACCAGATAAATCATCTCTGGCTACAATTAAATATTAATATCTTCCTTCTTTTATATGAACAGCATCCAAACTAACCCTACCAAAAAGAGTGTTTTCACCGGTTGCATGTACAGGTTCTTTTGGCCTTAGATAACTCCTTATTTGACATTCTTCACATGACTGGACCCATTTCTTAACAGCCATCTTCATAACAGGCCACCAAAATCTGTCAGTAATTCTTCTATATGTCTTTCCCATTGCCCTATGACCAATGTGGTACGCGCCTCGCAGGTAGTTTGATTTTGGACCAATCAGCTCACATAGTCCAGGAAGAACAAAGGGGATTCATAGCGCAGTAGGAATTGCTAAACTATAATGCGTGTTTGCGTGTTTCAAGGATAAAGGGAATTAGAAGTGCGGAGGAGGATTCAGGGTCTGTTCGCTTTTATTTTGCAGCAGGATGCGCCACATAATAGGGAATTGTGTGTTATTGATTTAGGACTGCAAGCGCTGAACAATATGGACTTGTATTTTCCAATAATCGTGTATTACGCACTAAGGAAGACATTATGGCTTAAGGAAAGGCTCAAGTGTGAAGTATACTGCATCGCGGCAAGTGTGGTAACATACTGAAACAGGTGATATAGGAGGTTAACTAGTTGAAAATCAAAGCAACTAGGATCAGTTTTAGAAGTAGTCAAACTTGGAAGTAGCGCTGAAACAAACAAAGGTACATTCAGGGGCGCACATATCAAGGTGTCAAGCATGAGTGAGACAAGTTAATACTAGTGTTAGTAAGGATAGGGTATTTTTTAGTCGCTGTAGTTGTTACAAGCGGTGTATGTGGTCTACTAATAGATTAGTTACTGTTTTACTAATGTAGTGCTAGAGTCAGCGCTAATGATCCACTAGGGAACTGTGTTTAGAGCGCTGGAAAAATATAAAGAGGGTATCAACTCTAGTAATAGAGGGAGGATGATTTAACAAATAGTTACTTAACATAAAAGTAGTTAATAATTGTGAAGTCAAATATATTAGAATTTTCTGAAATCAATTTTTTGAGGGTATATATATTCAAAGGATTAACTATTATTAGAGTTATTTTATTGCTATAATAAGGCATTTTTGAAGAGAGAGCTTCAAGAGGGAGTAGCTGTGGATATTAGCGCTTGTTAAGAATAGAAATATCTGGATAGTAATACTTGTTTTTTTTTGGAACTTTTAAAAACTCAGTTCTCAACTTATAAACTTTCTAATCACATATTGGTGTTACACATTATTGTGCTGTCTTTAAAAATAAGAGTGGCAGGCGCTTCTTTGTAGAAATCGAAAGGAAGAACCAACCCATCTAGCATTGTGTCTACTGCTTAGTACTTTAGAACTCTCTACACCGAGATCTTCATGCAGTGCTTTCATAACCAACTCTTGCCCTTTCTTTTGAGAAACCACTACTTGAGGATTTGGATACCTCCTTTTCATCAATCATTTTCCAGATATATAAAATGCTGGGGTCTTTATTTTGATAGCCATCCAGTCATAATCACATTCCTCTGACCCTTCCAGAGTTAACAAATATTTTACCAAAACATTATAAAACCCAGTCTTTCCCCAGACCTCATCTTTAAAATGCAATAAAATAAAATCCAAGGGCACTTCCCTATCACCAATATCACCTGCACTTGCATGAGCGATAAGCTTCTTTGATTGAGTTTTATTGATAAACGAATAAAAAATTTCATCTTTGATTTTTGAAACTTCAAATCTCTTTTGAACCAAATTTTTATAAACCTCTTTACCACCCTTTTTAGAATCTCCTTCTTCATCATCATTGTCCAACCTCCGCTTTACAAAATTTTCTAAACTTTCAACATATACACCATTAACCAATCTATTTGTCACCGGACGATCTATGCACAAGGTTGAGGGTGTTCCTGGAAGTGAGATGAGGATAGTAGTTTAGAAACTTCTTTGAAGCACAGAGGAAATGTTTGAGGAAGTGATTTGAATATGACTCAAAGGAAGAGCTACTGCTTCAAGATATGTTTGAGAAGAATTCTAATATAATTTAAAGATAATATTAATATTCTTAAGATCTCACAACGGATCAGAAACTCAATAATCAAAGATTTAGGATTGAGAAATGATTACTGAGAAAATAAGGAAAGATAAAATAATAATGATTTACCCTGAAGCTCTACCACTATTAACTATATATACATTTTATAATTTAATTCTAAAGAATGTTGAACCAAATTCCAACCCCTTTTATATCCTTTACTCCTCCTTGCATTGACCTCATACCCATCACTCATTCTGCACACCACAGACCACCAAAATTACACCCGTTACACCTGGACCCTCCTCACTAACATCCGTTAACCCTTTAATCCTCCACTAACCATCCCCTCTATGCTTACTACCCCTTTTTAATAACCCACAGATATTTTAATAAACCTTTTTAGCGGACTATTACATTGACTATTGCGCTGTGTGTTGCTTATTGAGGAAAAGACTAAGACACACTATTGAGAGATTGACTAATTTAGATTTAGAGTTTAGACTAGCGCGGTTGAATAGTGAGTACACAAAGAAAAGTCGCATTTGCTATGTAGAATTGCTTTCTGTGCTTTGAGTATGTATTTAGACCTCTGTATTATTGATCTAATGAGCTGCTTTTGCCTTGAGTTTCACGTGATGCCTGACAGATTCCCAGGTATAAAAACGCAAGCTCCGTTGAGCATGAGACATAATTTCCCACACTACTTTCTCTTCCTTCTTGCTTTTAATTATTTTTATACTTTATTATTTTGACTTGTCCTACCCCAACTCCCACGCCTCCACACCCTAAAGCAGATGGTGGAATCATTACCCGGTAGTATTCTCAAGCCTGCACAGCCTACAAATCAATGAAGTACTTCTGCGTTGAAAGCACGGCAACACGAGGTCCTTGCCAGAAATGTGAGTTTTGCCACTGGAGACAGGTGGCGTGTGATGCCCTATCAAAAAACACGGATATCGAGCGCCGATTTACAAAATCAAAATATTGGGTAATACCAAAGACCAAAGAGGTGGTCAAAGATATCTGGGACGTATTGGTCAGGGACAATCAGTCGGTGGGAGAGATTGAGGAGGTTGAAGATACCGTGGCAACCTGGGTAACCCAGGCCACAAGTAAGAAACAAGGAGTCAAAGAAGAGGTAGATGAATTAATTGAAGAGGATGAGGATGAAGTTCCTATTTTGAGACGGAGGCCAAAGAAGGGGCGGATGGTCATCGAGGATGACAAAGAGGAAAATGAAGTGACGGTGGAATTCACCCCAAAGTTATTCTTAGAAGCTGATCCATTGTTCAAAGTAAGTCTTTTCTTCTTTTATTTTAAAAAATTTTGTTACTGATGACCTATGTTTTAGAATTCAGATGTCATTGTGGAAGCTCCGATTGTGGAAGCTGCGCCATTGTTTCCAGTTGAGGCAAATCAACCAGTGGTTGATTTGAGGGAGGACAACAAAGAGGCTCTTGACCAGGTATGGTTGAAGAAACCTTTGCAAGGTCAAAAAACTTGATTCATCAAAGATTTAAGCGGTGATGTCAAAAAGATTGTCAATGCTTCCTCCTTTGACATGGCTGAAGAATTACTAGAAATTGGGGAAGTGGTACCAGTAGGAGAGGAAAAGTTATTTGAGAAACATATGAAGGAAATAAGAGTGGTTTTGGAGAAAATGAAGAAGTTGGTTTGGGAGAAAATACAGGAGAAAATTAGAAATGGAAGGAAAACGAAAAGAAAGAAAAAAATAGAAAGCGATTTGTGTATTTATTTATTTATTATTTTTTTTATTTTGTTGTTTTAATTGAAAATGTTGATATATATTTTATAAGATTTGAGAAGAGAAAAGAAAAAAGGAAGAATGAATGATTTGAATAGAATTTTGTTTTAAAATTTGAATGAAAGAAGAAAAGAATGAATGTTTAACTGAAGGAATTACAGTTTTAAGTTTTGAAAAAAGAAAAAGAATTATTTAATTGAAAACAATTTTTTGAAATGAAAATTTAATGAGAGAAAAGTTTTGTTATTCGTGAAAGTTTATTTATTGAAGTTTTTAAGGAATTTTGGTAATTTGAAAAGAAAGAAGAAAAATAGCTTTTGAAAAAAAAGAATTTGAAAGAAAGAAGTAATTTTTTTGAAGAATTTTACAAGAAAGATTTAAATGTTGAAGGGAAGTTTGAGAAAGATTATCGTACTGAGTTCGTGAAAAAAGTTTGATAGTTCAAAGAAAAAAAAATAAGGGAAAAGAAGAAAAGTTTGAAAAGAGAAAAGAAAGAAAATTTAAAGGAATTGTTGATTTTTAATATTTTATTTGAATGAATTTTAATATTTTAATTTTATTATTTTATTTTATTTTTTTAAATTTTTAATTTTAGTTTATTTTATTTTATTTTATTTTTTTTTTAAAGAAGGTTGAAAAAAGCTTTTGAGAAGAAGAAAGAAGAAAGAAAAAACAGAGTAAGGATTTTAGAAGAGAAGAAGTTTTATAATTTTAGGAAAAGAAAAAGAAAAGAGAAAGAAGAGAAAAATAAAAGAGAGTTTTAAGGTTTTGGTTTTAAAGGATATTTAAGATGAAAAGATTTTAGGAGTTCAGGGGCGTTAGAAACACTGATGGCTGGTTCCCAGGATGTTTTGTCTGAGTCATCGAGGAAGCCTTCCCATTCCACGAGGTATTGAAGTTTCCCCTTGCACATTCTTGAATCAATGATATGGCTTACTTCCCACTCTAGATGGTCTTCTACTTTGACTGGTTCCGGAGGAGGTTGGTTCCTGCCCGGGTATGTTTCTCAAGCCAGTTCCAGGAGAGATACGTGAAAAACAGGGTGAATAGCCTGCCATTTAGGAGGTAGCTTGAGTCAAAATGCAGTTTTAGAGACTTCGGAGTAGATTTCAAATGGTCCCAAGCGTTTTTCATCCAGTTTCTTTGATGGTGGAGTTGTTTGAATGTTTTGTGCATCAAGCCATACTTTGTCGCCTGGTTTAAAAGAAGGAGCAGATTTTTGATGTTTTTTGGCCTGTTCCTTGTACCTTCGAATTGCTAATTCCAAATTTGATTTAAGTTCTTCTTGGAGTCGTGATATGCTTTGAAGATAATGTTCAGCAGGATGACTAGTTCCTACATGGATTTAGTTGAATTGAGGATGTCTTCCATAAACAGTTTTGAAAGGAGATTGTCGTGTCAAAGAATGAGTCAAGTTATTATAAGCAAATTCGGCCAATGGTAACCATGTGGTCCAATTGTCTTGTTGGTAACTGACATACATTCGAAGTTATTGTTTGAGGATTTGGTTGACCCTTTCTGTTTGCCTATTGGTTTCAGGATGATAGCCCATGGAGAGATTGCTCGTGATATTGAGTTTTCAACACAGTTGAGTCCAGAATGTGGATACAAACAATGAGCCTCTATCTGAAATAATATCATTAGTTAAGCCATGTTTAGAAAATACATGTTCCAGAAACAATTTTGACAAATCTTCTGCTGTAGCAGTAGTAGTGGTTTTAATGAAAATAGACATCTTTGAAAATCTATCTACTATTACTAATATAGCATCAAAATTATTAGAAAGTGGAAGTTGAGAAATAAAATCCATGGATAAAGATTCCCAAGGTTTTGAGGGAATAGAAAGCGGCTGAAGCAACCCCTGCTTCCAGTTACAGGGAGCCTTATTCCTATTACATTCATAACAAGATCTTATATAGGCCTTGATTTCTCTGGTCATTCCTGGCCAGAAAAAATCCCTTACAATTAACTGGTAGGTTTTATCAACCCCAAAATGAACAGCTAATGGAGAATCATGTCGACTATTGAAAATCCATAATTTTATTTCATTGTTGTTGGGTATGACTACTCTACCTTCGAAAAATAATAGACCTGATTCAATACTAAATCTTTTGGCCCCTTGCTTCAAGAGTATTTTGTCTTTTAACCCTAAACAATAATTTTCCTTCGACTGAGGTTCAAGGATGTTGGATAGTGGTTTTTAGAAAGATTGAATTGTCATCAAATTAAGTTGATGAGTCATTAACATTGATTCATTGAAAATCGATTTCACATTTGCTGGGTTCTTGTCAGCAAATGCGTCCCCCCACTGTGGGTAAATGCCTTCCCAATGTGACAGGATATCTGGGACAATGCAGTTCTTACCTGGGCGATAGGAAATAGAAAAAGAAAATTCAGACAAAAATTCAGCTCACCTGGCTTGATGCCTGGTTAACACTTTGGAAGACATAAAGTATTTCAAAGCATTATGGTCAGTCAGGATTTGAAAAGGACTATCCAGGCTGAGAAGGAAAGAGCACCATTTTTTTAAGACAATGAATAATAGCTAAAATCTCCTTGTCATGAATTTTGTAATTTAATTCTGCTGCAATGAGTTTGCATGACTTGAAAGCAACAGGATGAAACGATTTTGTTTCAGGATTGAATTGAGAAATGACCCCTGCAATAGCATAATGGCTAGCATCTGTCTTGACTATTGTCAAAGCAGAAGGATCAAAGTGTCAAAGAATTGGAGCTGTGGTAAATGCAGTCTTCAATGCTTTGAATTCCTTTTGTGCTGTAGAAGTAAAAACAAAAGGAATATCTTTTCTAAGGAGAGAAGTAAGATTTGAAATAGTTTTAGAGTAATCTTTAATAAATCTTCTATAGAAATCGGCAAAACCCAAAAATCCTTGGAGGGATTTAACGGTTTTGTGCTCAGCCATTACAGGACTTTTTGGACCTTTTTGTTGTCCATGACTAAACCATCAGTGGATAACGTAAAACCCAAAAAATCAATAGATTTAAGATGAAATTTGCATTTATTGTATTTGGCTTAGAGACCCTGATCTCGAAGGCGATTTAGAACCTGTCAAACATGATGAATATGTTCATCCAGTGTCTTTGAGAAAATTAAAATATTGTCTAAGTAGACAACAACAAATTTTTTGAAAAGATTTCATTAAAAAAAGTTTGAAAAGTAGAAGGTGCGTTACATAATCCAAAAGGCATTACTAAATATTCAAAACTACAAAATCTAGTGCGCATTGCAGTCAGTGGTTCATGACCTTCGGCAATGCAAATAAGATTATAAGCACCTCTAAGATCAATTTTAGAAAAGAAATTAGCACCATTAAAAAGGGTAAGAAGCAATGAAATAGGAGGAACTGGATATTCATTCTTCTTTGTGACTGTTTTGAGCTCTCTATAGTCAACACACAACCTAAGGCTACCGTCTTTTTTCTTTAAAAAAGGAACAGGGGAGCCGGTTGGAGATACTGGCTCTGAAGAAACCTTTGGCTACATTCTCTGAAATGTAGTCTCAAAGAACTTGAGATTCATCCTTCTACAAAAAATAGACAGGACCTGCCTGAGGTACTGGACCTATTAACTCTATTTGATGGTTGTAGGGTCAATGAGGTAGTAACTTATCGGCCTTGCAGATTGAGAAAACATTGAGGAAACCATGATAGATTTCCGTTAGAGTTGATTTAATGGCTTCAAAATCGATTTTATCGTCCTCATCATCTTAGAGAGAATCTGATGAGGGAAGACCAGAATTGAGAGAGCATAATTTGACTACTTCGAGGCAATTTAAATCCTCTTTGAGTGAAGTGATTGAGCTAGAAGGGTTAGCCAATTTCTCATTTAGAGAAAGATCAGATGCGTGCAAGTCATCTGGCCGAGATTTGTCCTCTAGCAGGACATTGTCAGGTGGGTTGTTTAACTCCCTATTGACCTGCATTGAAGAATTAGAAATATACTTAGTGCATGGGGTGATCAATCCCCGTGACCAATCAATTTCAGGATTTCAATGCGTTAAAAAGTCATGGCCAAGGATGGTATTGTCCATCCTTGGGGCGTCCAACATTGATAATTCCCACTCGAAGGGGGGAAAGTTTGGAAAGTTAAAAACCCATAAAACTTTCTTACTTACCCAATATTTGGGTTCCTCTGATTCTACCAAAAAATTTGGAGTTCTATCACCACGCAATATGGGGGGCGGACTTGCTAGCGAGTCCACAACCTTGGACCCAAACTCACCACAGATTGAGCACACATTGAGCTATTGATAAAGGAACCATACAATCAGGGATGAACACCACTCAGCAGAACAGTTTTAGGTGGGTGTCCAAGTAGAGTTCAGCATGAGTTCAGTCTGAGTTCCATCTGAGTTCAGGTTGAGGACTTGCTAGCAAGTCCACCCCCTATATTGCGTAGTGTATCAATATCTGTGAATGTCAGCTTTAACTTCTCGGCAAAAGATAAACTGAAAAAAGAAATTGAAGCTCCAGAGTCTATAAGACAACTGAGGGGGGTATCCTCCTTGAAAATAATGAATCTCAAGCGGTTTAAGGCAACTCCAGTCCTTAAGACATGGAGGTTCTGTGAACTGGGAGAGATAAGATAGTTTGCTTTGCACACAAGTAAACTATCTACTAGTTTTTTGACCTCGAACTAGTACCTTTTCTTTCCTTCAACTTCACACAATCTTCTAGCTTGTGCTTACCCCCAAAATACATAAATAACCCATTATCTACTCGCCTCTTCCTCTCAGCTTCTTTAAGTTCCTCTTTTGGATCCAGTACTTTGCTGATATTGTCTGGGGTCGAGATTTTTGGTCAAGGTTTGTCCTTTCCCTTATTGGGTTTGGATTGAGTCAAGGAAGATTGAGTTGTCCGTGGGTGTGAAGAAGTCCCAATTTAAAATTTAGGCCTTGATATTTGTTGGCGTATCAACAATGTTGTAGTCATCCTTGGTAAATGCCGTAGAGTATGAGGGTTTGATCCATTAAATCTGTTAAAGTATTAATATTCTGACCGTGAAGATTTACCTGATTCAGAATCCTCGAAGGAAGTCTTTTTTTTAAATGATACTTGAGGGCAGCATCATTCCAACCTACTTGAGTTTGAAGTTCTCTGAAGTTCGAGATATATTCAGAGGCTTTACCATTATCACTCATGTGAAGGAAATACAATTCAATTTCTGTGTTGTCAGTTTCATTAGGGTCACCAAACAACATAAAGAGCTGGTCTTCAAACTTTTCCTGGTTATTAACAAGTAGGTAGGTTTCTGTCGAAGAGAGAATGAGGAGATAATGTTCAAACCATCTTGCTGCTTTTCCGGCTAGGAATGAAGAAGCATAAACAACCTTTGATCGGTCGTTATGGAACAGGAGCTTGCAGGTTTGCAAGAAGGGTCGCAATCTGTCTGGATGTTCTCCATCGAGTTTATCAGGAAATTTCATGGAATGAGTTTTAAATTTAGATCCTTCTGAAGACTTTGGATTTGAAAGAGTTTTCATTAAAAGTTTCATGAAGTCTTCCAGCAAATTAGATTCTCCAGGTTCTGAAGGTTGGCCAGAGGGGTGAGTAGCAGGGGTGGATGGTGCCTCATGCATTGTATCCTCTCCTTCTTCTTCCTCACTAGAATCATAAAAATCCTGGGGGATCTCTTCTACAGATTGGACTGAATGTCCCTGTTCCCTAAGGTCAAGAGTTTCCAAGGAGTGAGTGCAGGAAACAGGCCGTGTAGCTGTTGGCCTGCCTCTGGTGCAAGCCCTAGTAGTCTTGCCCATAGGAGGAGTGAGTTGAACAGGTGCCATTTTAAGAATTTAGAGAAAACACCTGAAAAGGGACGTAGTAGTGCAAAGAATGAGAACTACGGAGAATTAAATTATACTGTCACCGTAAGACCTACGCACAAGGTTGAGGGTGTTCCTGGAAATGAGATGAGGAGAGTAGTTTAGAAACTTCTTCGAAGCACAGAGGAAATGTTTGAGGAAGTGATTTGAATATGACTCAAAGGAAGAGCTACTGCTTCGAGATATGTTTGAGAAGAATTCTAATATAATTTAAAGATAATATTAATATTCTTAAGATCTCACAAAGGTTTGAAAACTCAACAATCAAAGATTTAGGATTGAGAAATGATTACTGAGAAAATAAGGAAAGATACAATAATAATGATTTAACCTGAAGCTTTACCACTATTAACTATATATACATTTTATAATTTAATCCTAAAGAATGTTGAACCAAATTCCAACCCCTTTTATATCCTTTACTCCTCCTTGCATTGACCTCATACCCATCACTCATTCCTCACCACAGACCACCAAAATTACACCCGTTGTGGTAGCCTAAAGTTGAGTATGGCACCTAAGTACGTAAATGGAGTTATTACGGCGTGCAAGATTGGCTTTTTTTTTATATAAAAGGGTTTTATTTAATTTATTTGAGTTTTAAATATGATGAAATTGGTCAAGAGCAAATGCCTACGCAAAAACAATTTATTTTACAGAGAAAACTTATTTTTACGGTCTGAAGAGTTTATAAGTATCAAGTCGAGTTACTCAAGAGCCTTGGGAAACTTTCCCAGAATTTTTACTATTTTTCTTATATTTTTAAATGAATTTTAAAGTTTTATAGAAATATTTACATTTTTAGAAAATACTTAACTTTGATGCATTTACACAGGGCGATTAGAGCTGCGCAGACTACGAAAATTAGTTTGGAATGTAAAAGGAAAGTGGCTCTATTATGTGTAATTTTTCTAGATTTTTTATTATAGTTTTAAAGGTTCTAATTGAGTCCGGACGGACTCCGCTTGGACTCCGTTTGGACTCCGTACGGACTCTGGGTGAGTTCTGGAGGGGAAAACTTAGGCACGTGACTAGGAATACTTAAGAGTCTCTCAGACTCGAAATTGAGGGGGGGGATACATCATACAGCTTAATCATTAACCACCACGGTCTTATTTTTTATTACTCAACAAATTAAATAAATTTGTAATACCCTTATAACTTTAATTTTATATATAACATTTTAGAAATACTACTGAACAATTTAAATGACACTTCATACAGGGTATCTTTAGAAATGTCTTCATTGCTGGGACTTGATTATTGCTGTCTCATAAAAACTCAAATTATAATAAAAACATAAAAGTCAATCTTTACAGATCTTTCACTGGTACACCTTAATTGTTGTTATCAGTATTTCTTTCTCAACAGCCACTTTTACTTAAATCTCAATAAGCATTAAACATATCAGAGTTTCATTATTTTTATCAATCAGATCCAAGTAGACTGGGTAGCTTAGTGATTTAGAATTCCCATTTTGTTATTTTTTATTGGAAGGACGGGGTTTTCAGCTAAATCCACATATCTCCTCCGGATTCTGCTTACAGCAAGGCGACTGTAAGAGTTTACCTTACCATAGTTGGCGCCCAACGTGGGGTTCAATTTCTCTAGCTTTCTTTAAAGACTTACTTGGATAAAGAACGTTCTTAGCCTGAAAGAGGCATATTTACTGGAACTCTAATTGGATTTTTGTTATTAGCCTGCAAGAGGCTTGTTATTTTATCGATTGTTAACGCTTTTCATTACTTATTGGGATGTCTTCTTCTGCTGTTGCTTCTGGATCTCCTCAAACTCTTACTCCCTCTGTTAGGATTGTTTCTTGGGATGGCCCAAAGTTTGATGGGGAGGAGGTTAAATGGTTCATTAGCAGGTATGAAGCTGCTGCTGCTGTTGATGGTGCTTCTCATGTGGATATGGTTAAGCAAGTTAGATTTTTTATTTCTGATAGGGAGGTGGAAAAAGAGGTTATTGCTATGCAGGCATTCAAGGAAAAGGATTGGGTTAAGCTTTCTAAAGCTATGGTTGATAGATGGGGTGTTAGGTTTACTATGATGGACCTCAATAAAATTTTAGGAGACTGGCAAGCAAAAGGTGGAGTTTCTTCTATGGCTGACTTCAAAAAGCTCTGTGTTCAGTTTGATGAAGTGGTGGAATATCTCATACTGGTGGACGAGTTAGTGCATGAGAACCAGGCAAAAGATTTGTTTTGGTCAGCATGCAGCAGGGATATACAAATGGACGTCTTGAAGGATCTTTCAAGAAAAGATTTGATGAAGGAACTGCCTAATGGTGAGCAGAAACTTCCGGCTTTGGAGGTTATAAAGGACAAAATTCAAGCCCATCTAAAGTTATTGGCATTGGGCAAGTATCAAGAGTCATGCACTCAATATGTTAGCAAGGTTAGTGAAGTTTTGGCTGAGAATAACGATATCATGGTCAAAGCCCAGGAGGCCAAGAAGGCTCAAATGGGACTACCGGCTGCAAAAGTGGAGGGCAATGTAGATAATAAGATGGTCGATCATTTGGCTGATTTAACTAAACAGTTAAAAATATTTGTTCAAGAAACCCAGAAGGCTAACAAGGCCCCAATTGCTTCATCGTCGACGTCAACTTCTTATCAGTCTAGAGGGTATGAACGTCGAAATTATAATGGCAATAATAATGGTAACCGCTTCCCAGGCAATGGGAGAAATGGTGGTAATGGTAGTAATGGATATAGAGGTGGCTATGATGAGCCAAAGGTGTGCTCCTATTGTAATAGGAGGGGGCATAGAGAAACAGTTTGTTTTGCTCATGATAAGGATATGGATGCTGGGCGAGTTTTATTTGATGGTAAAGTTTATAAATTTCCGGATGGTTCGTTCATCAAGCCCAGTGATGGACAGTCTCCTTCTGATTTGGTCAGAAGAAGTTTAACGGCTGAAAGGAGAGCCAGGTTCGAAGAGGTGACGGATGAAAATGTTAATGCCAAGAGTGGCAAAAATGGTAATGGTAATGGTGGTAAAGCTGACAAGGGCAAGGAGAAAGAGGTCAGTAAATCCACATTTTCTACTTCTTTTGGAGGATTAGAGCTGGCGACGGTTGCCCAGGTGGAGGGTAGCTGTATGGCTGGAGAATATGATGTTAATGCTGCTAGAAGAGCAGCTGCTACTAAGGCGAAGAGTAGCATTCAGAGCCAATTGAGGGCTAATCCTGGCATGGCAAATAACAAAGTGAACCCTTACTCTAAGGACAAAACTTCTAGTGCTCAAACTGCCACCAACAAATTGAACCCTTACTCTAAGGACGAATTATATAAAATGCAGATGGGGATTGCTGATATGGGGCCCCCTAGTTATGGCCAGTTTGATTTAAATGGTGAGCCTATGCCAGAGGTTGATTTGGATTCTGAGGAGGACGTACCGTTGGCGTCTCTACCCAGACCAAGTTTTAGCGGTCCCATCCCAATGGAGGGTGTAAGAATGACTAGCGATGGATCAGGATTAGTGCAAGAAGCTGGTGACGGAGTTAGGGTTATAGAAAGTGAAGATGTTATAATGGGGGGTGAAGATGGCTTGGTTGGACCTCAAGAGGTACCCAGGGCCAAGGTTGTAAAATCAAAGGTCCAGTATGAGCGGCCAGTAGTTTCTGGTCAAGCTAATGCAATGGACACAGTTTTGAATAGGGTGAATCAACTGCAGATTCCCTTATCTTTGTGGGAGTTATTTAAGATTAGTCCGGCGCTTGCTGAAAAGCAAAAGAAGCATTTGACGAAGCATCGGGTTTCCACTGGAGAGGTGGAATATATTTGTGAAAATGCTGAAAAGTTTGGGGAAGATGTAGATACGCATTTTTCCGCTCCCCTGGGTTACCTGGTGGTAACTCTTAACGGTAAAGAAGTATAGGCCTTGGTCGATTAAGGGTCTCAAATTAATTTAATTTCATTGGAGCAAGCGACGAGTATAGGCTTGCCAATTAAAAGTGGGACTGGAAGAAACCTCAGAGGTATTGGAGGGCATGCAACAGAGCTGATGGGCACAGCTGAGCATGTCAGGTTAGGCATTGGTGGATCTGTTGGTAAGGTTCACTTTTATGTGGCCAGAGGAGCAGTCAAAACTGTTCTTGGTGGTCCTTTTTTGATGGATTTTGAGGCCAGGATAGGGTATCAAGCTGGCATGGGGATTAGTTTGGAGATCACTGGTGAAGATATGCGGAGGTTACATATGCAGTTAGCGCCTCCTGGAGATGAAGGTTGGGAAACACGGCCAGGGATTACTACTCTGTGCCAGTGTTGTGTTTGCACCAAGAAGCGGCATATAAAACGGAGGGCTTCTGGTGAATTATGTTTGTTGGAAAGGGATGAAAGCCCTCATTTTTTGGGGTAGCTGGGGCTGATCACTCTAATGTTGTAATCTCTCCTCAGGATGAGATCCCGGATTGCAATAGGTCAGCTCACTTGGAGATAATTCAAGTGGATTCTCAATTATTTTCTGTTAATATTACTTTGGAGTGCAAATACGTTTTGGAATTTTCTATATGTTTATTGGATTTACCCTGTTTTTCTATTATATTTAAAAATGGTGAAAAAGGCAAAATGGGCCAAATTAGGTTGGATAAAAATTGGAAGGGTATGTTTTATGACCTCCAGCAAGAGGTTAAATGCAAGTATCTCCTTCTATTTTGTACCTCCAGCAAGAGGGTAAACTGCAAATATCACATCAAAACTTGATTAAAAATCTCAGTATAAGTAAAACACAAAAAAATAATTTATGTGAAAAGGTTATTCTGGGCCTCCAGCAAGAGGTTAAACTGCAAGTATCTCCTTCTATTTTGCACCTCCAGCAAGAGGGTAAACTGCAAAAATCTTATCAAAATCTGATTAAAAATCTCAGTATAATTAAAGCACAAAAAAATAATTTTTGTCAAAATTCAATTCCGGTTCTCCAGCAAGAGGATAAACTGCCAACTTTCTTTACGGGAGATTTACTTTTGGATAAGGGAAGCAAAGGTGTTGGAAAATCTGTTTATAAATTAGACGAGGGAAAGGAAAAAAGGGTAAAATTTAAAAATGAAATAAAATATTTTTCTAATTTTTCTTATTCTGATTCTGACGATGAAGAAGATTCATTTGATGAAATTTTTAATGGCGATACAAAAGAAAATGTTTTATCTCAAGTTTATTTAGATGTGGACGCAGCCAAATATAAGAAAGTAGCAAATAAAGTTCGACCTATTAATGAACCGCTACCTGCTGAATTAAATCCACCCTTGAGAAGACCAAGGTTATCAAGAGATCCTTATGAAAGTCCCTTGGTAAAGAATCCGCCTGAATTTTTTGAGACGTCAAGAAGCACTTTTGAGAGACTGGGTGTTGTTAATTTTGGACCTGATGGATGGTTGTCTGGAGAAGAGAAGAAGTTGTTGTTGGATGTGATGGTCAAGCGAGAGAAGGCCATTGCTTTTGTAGAAGAGGAGAGGGGTGTGTTGAAGCATTCCTATGGGGAGCCTTACAAGATTCCTGTGGTATGTCATGAACCGTGGCAGCAGAAACTGATTCCTATTCCAGCTGCATTAAAAGAAGCCTATATTGAAGTTGTCAGAGAATGGATACGCACTGGACTGTATGAGAAATCAACGTCAAGTTATTCTAGTCCGGTATTTTGTATCAAGAAACCAAATGGCAAGCTTAGAGTTGTTCATGATCTTAGGGAATTAAATAGGGTTATAATAAAGGATGCTGGGATACCGCCTAGTGCTGAGGAGTTTGTCAAAGCGTTTGCAGGGAGAGTGTGTTATGGTTTGGGAGATATTATGGGTGGATATGATGAGAGAGAGTTACATCCGGACTCAAGGCCTCTCACTACATTCGATACACCACTAGGCCGTTTACAGTTAACAAGATTACCTCAAGGAGCAACAAATTCGGTTGCAGTTTATCAAGCTCAGATGCCTTGGATCCTTCAAGACAAAATTCCACAATATGCTGGAATCTTTATAGATGATGGAGGAATTAAGGGACCAACAACCGACTATGATAACCAGGTGTTGGAAGAGAATCCTGGGATACGCAAATTCATTTGGGAGTTTGCAATTACATTAGAAAGAATCTTGTTTCAAATTAAAGAGGCTGGTTTAACTATTTCAGGTTCAAAATTTTCCTGTTGTGTGCCAGCCTTAGAAATATTAGGCCATGTGGTATGTAGAGAGGGTAGGATTATGTCCAAGAAGAAAGTTAAAAAAATTCAGTCCTGGCTGAGACCCAAGAATACGACCGAAGTTAGAGGGTTTTTATGCGTTTGCATATATGTTAGAATGTTTATCAAGGACTTTTCTTCATTGGCAGCTCCATTGAGACGGTTAACGAGAAAGGATGCAGACTGGGAGTGGGATGAAGAGTGTGAGAAGGCGTTTGTGAAGTTGAAGGAGGTTGTAGGGAAGGATTTAGTCCTGCACAAGTTGGATTATGGAAAAGATGCTGGCAGAATTTATTTAGCAGTTGATTCAAGTCAGGTTGCAGCTGGGGCGGTTTTGTCTCAGATGGATAAAGCTGGTTACATCAGGCCAGTTAGGTATGAATCTGTAGTATTTACTGAGGTCGAATCAAGATATTCTCAATCAAAATTGGAATTATGTGGTGTGGCAAAAATACTGAAGAAACTTCAGCATATTTTGTGGGGGCAACATTTTGAGTTGCAAGTGGATGCAAAATCGTTAATCCAGATGATTAATTCCCCAAGTTTACCAAACGCACCCATGACGGAATGGGTAGCTTTTATTCAACATTTTTTGTTTGATTTAGTTCATAAGCCTGGCAAGACTTTTACTATGCCAGATGGTTTATCAAGGAGACCACCCACTGAAGAAGATTCAGACTCAGAAGAGTTCGATGAAGATATACCTATTATCAAAGCCAGCACTAAAGGAGCTGATGACTTTCCATACCTCCCCCATGAGGTTAAACTGGCAGGACTATTTTGTTTAGATTATGGTGATGATGACCTCCACCAAGAGGATAAACTGCAAAATAGTTTTTATGTCAATAAAGGTGTTGGAAAAGGTGTAGATAAATTCGGTAGAAAGGAGGTAGAAGAAGATGTGGTGTATGTAGAGGAAGATGGATTGGTAGTGTGGGATAGCAGTAAATTAAGGAATGGTGTATATGTTGGAGAATTAGAGAATTTAAATAAAAGGGTGGATAAAGAGAAAGAGGTATTTTCGAATATGGTTTACGAAGGATCCAAAGGTTCAGAAGAAAAATGTCAACATATCTCGATTAAAAATTTATTTAGGGGTCAACAATTATTGGCTCATTCATGTGCAGGTGATATTGGTGATAGAGAAGTCCCTATTGATGTTATATTAATCAATTTGCAAGATGAAGTCTGGGGTCAGACTGGATTTTATTTTTTGTTAGTCAAATATTTGTTGACTTTAGAGAGGCCAGAAGATTGTGAAGACGATGAATGGGTGGCTATCAAGAGGAAGTCATCTACATTTTACCTATCTGGTCGACGTTTAATTAGGAGAAGGTATCCAAATCCTCAAGTAGTTATAACTCAACAGAAGGGGCAAGAATTAGTTTTGAAATCACTGCATGAAGATCTCGGGCATAGAGGCGTTGGAGAAACGTTTAGAAGAATTTCTGATCGATTTTGGTGGCCTGGCATGAAGATGGCTGTTAAACAGTGGGTTCAGTCATGCGAAGAATGTCAAAGACAAAGTTATTTAAGGCCAAAAGAACCTGGACGCACAACCGGTGAATATACGCTCTTTGGGAGAGTTAGTTTAGATGCCGTTCATATAAAAGAGGGACGGTATAAATATTTAATTGTGGCCAGAGATGATTTATCTGGTTGGGTAGAGGCAGCGCCTCTTATTAATTTAACTGCCAAAAATGTGGCAGAATTTTTTTTGAATAATTGGGTATATAGGTATGGGGTGATGAAGTTGGTAACGGTAGATGGAGGTCCTGAATTTGGGACAGAGTTTAAAGAGGCCGTATTGAAAGTTGGATCAAAGGTTAGGGTAGCAACCCCATATTATCCTGAAGCTGAAGGCATGGTGGAAAGAGGGCATCAAGTTATTAAGGATGCTTTAGTTAAAATGTGTGGGACAAGTGCCGAAAAGTGGAGGCACTATTTACCTTTAGTTTTATTTGCGGATCGAATCACTGCCAAAAGGACGACCGGATTTTCACCTTATGAACTTGTTTTTGGACAAAAAGCAGTTTTACCGGTTGATTTAGAAGCTGAATCATATCTTGGAGTTGACTGGGACACGGTCAAAACTACTGAAGAATTATTGTGTGCAAGAATGATGCAGCTAGAAAAGAAAGAAGAATATTTAGAAAAGGCATATTCGCGGATGATGAAGATCCGAAATCAATCAGTTAGATATTGGGATGAGCGGTTGGCACATCGATTAAGGAAACCTTTGAACCCAGGAGATATGGTCCTGGTGTATAATAGGAGTTTGGAAAGTCAATGGGGAAAAATGTTTGCAGATAGGTGGAATGGACCATATAAAATCAAGGAGCAAGTTTCCGGCGGTTCATATGTGCTAGAAGAGTTGGATGGAGTAGTATTGAAGAAGAGGGTAGCGGCCGATCAAGTGAAACGGTTCTATCCTAGAGGCACCAGGAGTGCCGAAGTCTTCCTCCGCAATGAGGATAAACTATGATATCAATGAAACTTTATGGATTCCTCCGCAATGAGGATAAACTATGAAATTTCTTAAATTTTATCAACTCCGAAATGAGGATCAACTACAATTTTAATGACTTTTATTAAATTTATACCTCCGAAATGAGGATAAACTATGATATCAACAAAATTTTATGGATTCCTCCGCAACGAGGATAAACTATCTTCTTATTTTTATCAAAAATACTTTACTATCGTTACACTTCCTATGGGCGACGAAATTATGATGAAACTTAACGAAATTCAAGAAGACCATCTTTGAAATTTTCAAAAACTTAAAATTCTTAAAATATGGGTGAAGATAGTGTTGGAAAATTTTTTAAAATTTATTGGAAGAAGTGTTCACAGGGGAACCTTCTTAATTTAATATTGGCAAGTGTGGGGGTAATTGATGGGCTGGCTGCTCTATACACAATTACCCCATAATGTTCGTTTCCAAAATTTTCCCTGTTTCTAGTTGAATCCTGGCTTTGTCTTTTAATTTTAGGAAGTCCACTAAGACTATAAACTGGAATGAATCAAGAGACACCGCTCTCAACGCCGGATTCAAGATTCTTTTTATTTTATTTTGTTTTTGATTTTTTTTATGTTAGATTGTGATTTCTTTTCTTTAATATATATTTTGAATTATTGTAAAGGTGATGCTCACTGGTGGTCTCTAATCATTTTTATAAATTGGAGGGAGCCCACCCAGTGATCATCATTATAAAAATTATCTTCTAAAAACTTTCATTTATTTTCTTTTCTTTTCAATTTCTCAAAATTGTGTAACCACATCAAGTTGCACTTGGATGTGGGTATGATGTCGAGGGTACGGCTCATCAAATGGCCGGGGGGCATCTTTTAAATTTTAAATTTTGATAATTCTTTTTACCTTTTTTTTTTTTCTTTTCACGTTCATTTATCTTTCTTTAAAATTAAATTTTAACTTTTATGTCAAACCTATCTTTTCTAAAATCTTTTATTAAAATAAAATTTAAAAAAAAAAAAATAATCTTTTATTTTAAATGGTAAAAAAAAAAATAATAATAATAATAAAATAACTAAAAATAAAAATAAAAATAAAAATAAAAAAAATAAAAATAAAAATAAAAAATAAAAAAATAAAAATAAGTAAAAAAAAAATAAAAAATAAAAAATAAAAAAAAAATAAAATAAAATAATAATAATAATAATAAAAGGTATTTTAGTTTTAGGTAGTTTAGATGTTTATATTTTATTTTTCAAACATTATTCAAGAAAGCTACATACCAGGAAGAACACCATCAAGGGTTGTTATCTTTTGAAGAATCGAAATTAGAAAATTTAGAAGGACCTTGATTGATTTCCTGGGATTCGAATCTTATTTCACTGTCACGATAGTGTTGAAGCCAGTTGGCTATTTTGAAAAGTTCTCTTAACAGTTGCTCTCTCATCCAAGATTCTGATCTATCAGAGGGCGGGTATCGTTGGAAATAAGCGATAAGGTTATTAAAATTAGCAAAAAGCTTTTCAGACACTAGGTGAATTGGAACTCTAGGGAAGCTTGGATTAGGTTCTGGTAGCTCATAAGCTGAATATGAAATTGGAGAACCGGTGGACGCTTATCAAATTAAAATATCAGCAAATTAAAACCTGAAGATTAAGAAAATAAAAAGAGACAACTAACCTGTGTCAACACTATCATGATCATAGATAAATGGCTTACTTGGTAATGGAGTGGGATTTTTTATGTTTAGAAAAGGATTTTTTATTTTTGATAGATGAGGAGGACTGGTGTTGGATTTGGTGTTTGAAGTAGATGTTCTGGGCCTTTTGGATGATACAAGAGAAGATGAAGACTGCTGGCTATTATAGGACCTTTTGTGCTTCAAGATGTTGGAAGAAGGAGAAGAATTGTTAGAAGGTTGAAGCATGGCCCTGGGAGCAGCAAGAGTTCTTGGGGGAGTAGCAGCAAGTCTAGATTGGAGAGAAGGACCCAGAGGATTAGGTGATGGAGAAAGGTTTAAATAGGCTGATGGAGAAAAAGGTATGGGATCTTTAGAGGTTGATGGAATAGGGGGTGGAGTAGAAGGTGAAGAAGAAGGAAGAGGTTTGCAGAAGGCGGCGAAGCTAGTAGCAGTGATGGGGAAAGAACCACAGTTCAAGCCAGAACATTTTCTTTTCTTCTCATAGCAGGATAAACAGGCCCTGTTATAAGTGTGCTTTTGCCAGTTAAAAGAGAAGATACATTCCCTATGGGTGAAGGCACAGTATTTGCAAGATTGATCAGCTGAAGCAATGAAGTCAGAAAGGTTTCATCTTGTTAGGAGATATTTTTTTGAAGAAGAAAACTTGAAACTAGGAGGAAGAGAGTTGGTGGCAAAATCTGGGTTCAAGGATAGAGAAGATGTTAGGTCCACCAAGACCTTAAACTCGACTATTATCAAGTGTTGGGTCCACCATGACCTTAAACTGGATTTCTTATCGATTAAATGTTTGGTCCACCATGACTTTAAACTGGTAGTTCATTCATTGTTTAGTCCACTATGACTTTAAACTGGAAAATTAATATCTGCAGGACAATTCAACATTCATTGGACCACTATGGCCTTATACTGGATTACTTGTCGATCAAATGTTTGGTCCACTATGACATTAAACTGGATTATCAAATTTATTCAATCTTTGGTCAAGCCTAGGCCTTACTTAGGAATATATAAAGATATTTATGCACTTAAACGATCTTTGGTCCACCAAGACCATAAACTGGCAATCAATTATATGTTTGTTCTACCAAGACTTTAAATTGGAATGTCAATCTTGTTTGGATAACTCAATTCAATCTTTTAATTTATCACTGTCCACTAAGACTCTAAACTGGTTATTCAATTATTTCTGGAATTGGGTGCTGATAAG
Organism: Hemileia vastatrix; assembly: GCA_030280995.1. Lineage (NCBI taxonomy): Eukaryota > Fungi > Basidiomycota > Pucciniomycetes > Pucciniales > Zaghouaniaceae > Hemileia > Hemileia vastatrix. The sequence continues at coordinate 158,651 of JASXTE010000012.1, read as the reverse complement.
CTTTAGGATGTTAAAATTATATGTGGTGATGATGCTAAGGAAAGCATAATGGTTAATTAGGTGAAATTTGTGGCGCTTTAACATGGTCTAAAGTTAATATTATTATTGGAAGCCTGGCAAAAATATTTTATGGGTTTGCTGTATAGCAAAGTTTGAAAATTGTGATGAAGGAATCAGAAGTTAGGATGGTAGTTGGATTTTAGGGAATGATTTTTTTTAGTGCCTCATAGTTAGGCCATTTTTTTTTGGTGTGAAGCTTGGAGGACCTTATGGCGAGATTGGAATCATAGAATTCGGCTCAGTGGGGGGCCCTATGAGGTTGGAATCAGGAGTATTCGGCTCATAGGAAGATCCACTCTCTCAATGCTGTGACAAGAAGGAAGACTGGTATATGGGAGTCTGAAGGGATTCAAACCTTGCTCTCAGTAGTGGAATCATCACAAGATTTATATTATTTTATTTTATGTTATATCAAGCCAGAGAAGAAAGAAAACATCATTTATGTTGAAAGTTTAAGAAGACCAAGCAAAAACAAAAATTTATCAAGTTATACTGTTAGAAAAGATAATTTCTTTGAAATTGTTCAACATCATTATCAAAGCTTTGCATTAAAATTCTTCTTTTCATGAGGTCTTCATGGTTATTAGCTGGAGTTTCTTGAAAATAGGCCAGTATTTTTTGTTTCAACTCATTAGTAAAGTCAAGAAAAAGATAGCGATGAAAATTTGGGTAATGATTGATATAGTCCGTCTTCACTCTACCAACATCATCAGTGTTGGTTATGTCGACAGCTAGAAGTTCAAATATGTTATTAAGTCATAGGTTTAGTCAATTTTGATTAAAAGTTTTTTTAGTAAGATAAATAGGGTCTTACATTTAGAGCCAGGAAACATAGTCTCAGCAAAGTTAGTTGGGGGTACTGGCGTTATAGGATTAGGATCTTGTGAAGGCAAAATTAGGCCGGGATCCGCTGATGAAGATTGAACTTTTGAAGCTGTTTTTGATCTTATTCGTTTTAAGAAGACAGGAATTTTGGATCGCTTTTTAGAAGTTGAGGGATCAGGGAGAGCTGCTGGTCCTAAATATACGTTTGTTTTAGAAGGAACTATTGGCCGGTTGCATTTGACTTTTTTCACACGGCATAAGTTGCAAGCTGTTCTGCCAGGAAGATTAGGGTTGGACATTAAACAAGGTACCTGGTATCGAGCGCAGAGTTCACATGGAGCGACAAGTTCTTTGGAAGACATATTGATGAAGATGAATTTTATAGTTGATTAAAGAAGATGGTGGTTGAAGGTTAAAGATGAATATTGTGTTCAACCACTTATGCAAAGTTTTAAGAATGGGGACATTCTCGATTGGAGGGAGGATGTGGTAGCCTAAAGTTTAGTACGGCACCTAAATATGTAAATGGAATTATTACGGCGTGCAAGATTGGCGTTATTATTTTTTTATAAAAGGGTTTTATTTAATTTATTTGAGTTTTAAATATGAAGAAATTGGTCACGAGCGAATGCCTACACGAAAACAATTTATTTTACGGAGAAAACTTATTTTTACGGTCTGAAAAATTTATAAGTATTAAGTCGAGTCACTCAAGAACCTTGGGAAATTTTCCCAGAATTTTTACTATTTTTCTTATATTTTTAAATGAATTTTAAAGTTTTATAGAAATATTTACGTTTTCAAAAATTACTTAACTTTGATGAATTTTCACGGGGTAATTAGAGCTGCGCAGACTACGAAAATTAGTTTGGTAGGTAAAGAAGAAGTAGCTCTATTATGTGTAAGTTTTCTAGATTTTTTATTATGGTTTTAAGGTTCTAAATTGAGTCCGGAAGTCCGGACGGACTCCGTACGGACTCCGTACGGGCTCCGGATTGACTCTGGAAGAGCTCTGGAGGGGAAAACTTAGGCACGTGACTAGGAATACTTAAGCGCTTCTCAAACTCGAAATTGGGAGGGGGGACACATCATACAGCTTGATCATTAACCACCACAGTCTCATTTTTTATTACTCAACAAATTAAAATAACTTGTAATACCCTTATAACATTATTATTTTTACATAACATCTTAGAAATACAATTCAAAAGTTTAAATAACACTTCATACAGGGTATCTTTAGAAAGGTCTTTGTCGCTGGGACTTGATTATTGCTGTCTCATAAAAATTTAAATTATTATAAAAACATAAAAGTCAATCTTTACAGATCTTTCACTGGTACACCTTAATTGTTGTTATCAGTATTTCTTTTCTCAACAGCCACTTTCTTTAAATCTCAATAAGCGTTAAATATTTTAGAGTTTCATTATTTTTATCAATCAGATTCAAGTAGATTGGTTAGCTTAGTGATTTAGAATTCCCATTTTGTTATTTTTATTGGAAGGACGGGGTTTTCAGCTAAATCCACATATCTCCTCCGGATTCTGCTTACAGCAAGGCGACTGTAAGAGTTTACCTTACCATACCGTCATAATGAATTAAAGTAATAAAATAATAATTAAGTAAATAGGAAGAGAAATTAGTGTGGGAAATATGTTTTACGCTCAATGGAGCTCGTGTTCTTATACCCGGGCATCTGTCACGCGCCACGTGACACTTGAGGCAAAAGTAGCTCATTAAATCAATACTAAAGGGTTCAAATCCATACTCGAAGTGCAGAAAGCAACTCTCCATAGCAACTGCGACTTTCCTTTGTGTACTCACTATTCAATCGCGCTAGCCTAAAACTCTAAATCTAAATTAGTCAATCTCTCAATAGTGTGTGTTAGTCTTTTTCCCAATAAGCGACGCACAGCACAATAGTTAATATAATAGTACATTAAAAGGTTTATGAAATGTCTGTGGGTTATTAAGGGGTAGTGAGTATGGACAGAATGGTTAGTGAAGGATTAAGGGGGGTTGACGGATGTTAGTGAGGAGGGTCCAAGTGTAATGGATATATTTTAAATGGTTTGTGGTGTGTGGAATGGTGGATGAGTATGAGGTCAATGCAAGGAGGAGTAAAGGATATAAAAGGGGCTGGGTTTTTGGTTTGACATTCTTTAGAATTAAATTATAAAACATATTTATAGTTAATAGTGATAAAACTCTAAGTGAAAATCATTATTATTGTATCTTTCTTTATTTTCTCAATAATCATATCTAAATCCTAAAACTTTGATTGTTGAGTTTCCAACCCTTTGTGAGATCTTAAGAATTTTAATATTACCGTTCTATTATATTAGAATCCTTCTCAAACATAACTCAAAGCAGTAGTTCTTCCTTCAAGTCATCTTCAAATCACTTCCTTGAACTATCCCTCTGTGCTTCGAAGAAGTATCTGAACCTTTTATCTCACTTACAGGAACATCCTCGACCTTGTGTATAGGTCGTCCGGTGACAGTACTGGATCTTTGTGCCTCACTCATATACATCATTTGATTAATTTATTGTCACCATTATATTATTAATATTATAAGTATAGCAAAAACTCGTGTGCCCAATGCATACCGGGTGATGTTACACCTTTTATAATATTATTAAATAAAGGTAAACAAATATGAAAATGATTTGTTTTACAAAAAATAAATTGATATACAAAAGCAATATGAGGGATAAAAAGGTAAAATTAATCTCAAAGAGATCAATTATGAAAAACAAAATACTAGTAAAATTCTTGCTCTCAAGAGCCAGTAGAAGTGTTGAAAAAAATGGGAACCATCAGGGCTAAATTGTAATAAGTGACCTTTTTTTTTAAGATAAAAAATTATACACCTGAGGTTGCTAAGAACAACAGGTGGATGATTCAGCTAAACAAAACTACTTGTAGTGAAGTTTAATAAAAAAATGTTTTTTTGTTGCCATATAGAGAATTGATCCCATCTGACTGCATGTGACTAAAAGTGTCCAGCACAAGTTCGGGCGAACTTGTGCTGGACACTTTTATGATGGAGAGTAGCTTGGGTGGAAATTTTCTTCAGTTCCTTCATCTTGTATTTCTCATAAACATGTCTACTGGTATTTGATCAGTCTGTATCTTTCATATTTATCATCCGATTAATATTTTATCACCATTATATTATTAATGTTATTAGTATAGCAAAATCGTGTGTGCCAACTGCATACCATGTGAAGTTATACCTTCAATAATTTTTTAAAATAGACGTAAATAAATATGGAAAGGATTAGTTTTACAAAAATTAAATAGAAATTTAAAAGTAAAAAGAGGAATAAAAGAGTAAAATAAAAGTCAAAGAGTTCAAATATGAAAAAAATACTGGTAAGATTCCTGCTATCAAGAGCCAGTATAGGTGTTAAAGCAAATGGGAGCCATCAGGGCTTAATTGTAATACGTGACCTTTTCTTTAAAGATAAAAAATTATACACCTGATATTGGGCAGAACAGCAGGTGGATGATTCAGCTAAACCAAACTACTTCTAGTAAAATTTGTTAAAAAAAATTTTTTGTTGCCATACAGAGAATTGATCCCATCTGACTGCACATGACCAAAAGTGTCCAGCACAAGTTCGGCCGAACTTGTGCTGGACACTTCTACGATGGAGAGCGGCTGGGGTAGAATTTTTCTTCAGTTCATCTGGTATTTCTTACAAACATGTCTACTGGTATTTTATCTTTGTGCCTCACTCATACATATTTTTTGATTAATTTTTTGTCTTAATTATATTATTAATTATATAAGTATAGCAAAAAATCGTGTGCCAAATGCATACTGAGTGATGTTACACCTTTTATAATATTATTAAAAAAATGCATAAAAATATTAAAATAATTTATTTTAAAAATTATTAATTGATATCCAAAAGCAATATGAGGAATTAAAAATTAAGTTAAAGCATTCAAATATGAAAAACAAACTCCAAGTATTATTGCTAATATAAAAGGCCAGTAGAGATGTTGAAGCAAATGAGAGCCATCAGGGATAAATTGTACTAAATTGATTGTTTTTTAAAGATAAAAAATTGTGTACCTGTGGTTTGGATGAACTCTAGGTGGATAATTCAGCTATATCAAACTACATCTAGTGAAGTTTCTTATCAAATAATTTTTTTCATTGCCATAGAGAGAATTGATCCCATCTGACTGCAACTGACCAAAAGTGTCCAGCACAAGTTCGGCCAAACTTGTGCTGGACACTTTTATGATGGAGAGTAGCTAGGGTGCAGGTCTTCTTCAGTGCAACTGTTATTTTTTTAAAACATGTCAAATGGTATTTGATCTTTCTGTGTTATTCATATTTTATTATCTGATTAATTTTTTGTCATTAGAATATTATTAATATTATTAGTATAGAAAAAACTTGTGCGCCAAATGCATGCCATGTTATATTACACCTTTTATAATATTATTAAAAAATGTTAAAAAAATATGAAAATGATTTCTTTTCCAAAATTATAAATTAATATCCAAATATAACATGAGTGATAAAAAAGTAAAGTAAAAGAGATCAAATATGAAAAAGAAAAATTCAAGAAAAATTCCTGCCTTCAAGAGCCAGTGGAGCTGTTGAAACAAATGGGTGCCATCAGGGCTAAATTTGATAAAATTTAATTTTTTTTAAAGATAAAAAATTTTTCACCTGAGGTTTGGAAAAACTCAAGGTGGATAATTCAGCCATACCAAACTACTTCTAATGTAATTATTTAGCATTTTTTTTAATTTAATTTCCACAAAGAGAATTGATTCCATCTGACTGCACCTGAAAAAAAGTGTCCAGCACAAGTTCAGCCGAACTTGTGCTGGACACTTTTATGATGGAGAGTAGCTAGGGTGGAAGTGTTTCTCAGTACATCAGTTTTTTATTTTTCACATTTCTATTGGGTTTTTAAATTTTTTTTATCATTCATATTTATCTTATAATTAATTTTTTGTCACCATATATATTATTAATGTTTCTAGTATAGCAAAAACCTGCATGCCAAATGCAAAATTGGTGATGTTACAACTTTAATAATATTATTATATAAAGTTAAAAAAATATGAATATGTTTAGTTTTTAAAAAAATAAATTGATATTTAAAATTAAAAAGAGTAATAGAAAATTAAAATGAAAATAAATGGGATCAAATACGAAATATAAAATTCAAGTAAAATTTTTACTATCAAGAGCCAGAAGTGGTGTTGGGACAGTTGGGGACCCCTAGGTCAAGACTTGGTCTAAACTTACTTTTATGTATAGCTAACAAATTTTGACCTGAGGTTTGGACAGACCTCCAGGGGAAAATTTTACAATATTAAACATTCTTTACTTCAATAATTGAGTGAAATATAATTTTTATTGCCATAGAGAGAATTTATTACATATGACTTCATGCAACCAAAAGTGTCCAGCACAAGTTCGGCCAAACTTGTGCTGGACACTTTTATAATTGAGAGTAGGCATACAGCAAATCTTCTTAAACTCAAAAGGGATTTCTTATAAGCATTTCCACTGGAATTTGATCTTTCTGTGTCATTTAAATTTACCATTTGAATAATTTTTTGTCATCATTATATTGTTAACGTTATTACTATAGTAATAACTTGTGTGAAAAATGCATACCAGGTGGTGTTCCACCTTTAATCATATATTATTAAATAAAGGTATAAGAGTATGAAAATTATTTATTTTAAAAATTAAAAATTGATATTCAAAGCAATATGAGCAATAAAAAAGTAAAAATAAAAGGGATAAAATAAGAAAAAAAATCTAAGGAAAATTCCCACTATCAATAACAAGTAGAGGTGTTAGATCAAACATGCACCACCAGGGCTAAACTTTCACTATATTTTCTTTTTTGTTAAACCAAAGAAAGTGTCCTGATGAGTTTTGAAAAATCATCAGGAGGACATTTTGGCAATATCAAACTACTTATTGTGCAATGATTGAGCAAAATGTCATTTTCATTTCCATAGAGTAAATTTATCTCATCTGACTGCTTGCAACCAAAAGTGTCCAGCACAAGTTCGGTCGAACTTATGCTGGACACTTTTATGATGGTGAGTATCTAGGGTGCAGGTATTCCTTATAAACAAATCCACTTGTATATGATCTTTCTGTGTCATTCATATTTATCATTTGATTCATTGTTTTTCACCATTATAATATTAGTGTTATTAGTATTGAAAAAACTTGTAAGCCAAATGCATACTGGGAGATGCTACATCTTTCATAATCTTATTAAATAAAAGTAAAAAAAATATGAAAAATATTAGTTTTACAATAAATAAATTGATATTTGAAAGCAAAAACAGGAATAAAAAAGTAAAATAAAAGTGATTAAATATGAAATTAAACATTCAAATAAAATTTCTGCCATCAAAGATAATTTGAGTTTTCAGACCAAATTAGCACCACCAGTTCTAGATTTGGAATAAGTTTTCTTTTTTTTAAATTAATAAAAGTGTCCACCTGAGGTTTTCCAAAAAATCAGGAGGATAGTATAGCAGTATAAAGCTACTTCTTGTGCAATGATTGAGCAAAAATTCATTTTAACTTCCATTGAGTAAATTTATCCCATCTGACTGCATGAAACCAAAAGTGTCCAGCACAAGCTCAGCTGAAATTGTGCTGGACACTTTTATGATGGAGAGTAGCTAGGGCTCAAGTCTTCTTCAGTTAATCTTATATTCATTTTAAAAATGTCTATGGTTATTTGATCTTTCTGTGTCATCCATATTTATTATTTGATTATTTTTTAGTCACCATTATATTATTAATGTTTTTAGTATAGCAAAAACATATGTAATGAATGTACACTGGATGATTTTACAACTTTAATAATATAATATAATAAATGTAAAAAAATGTGAAAGTTATCAGTTTTACCAAAATAAAATTGATATTTAAAAGCTAAAGGATAAATAAAAGGGTAAGATTAAAATTATAGAGATCAAACATGAAATAAAGATATTAAGTATAATTTCTGCTATCATGAGCCAGTAGAGGCTTCAGAAAAAATGGGCACCATTATAGATTAACATGGATCAAATTTACTTTTTATCAAAGGAAAAAATTGTCTACCTTAGGTTTAGACAAACTTCCAGTGGACAATTTGTCTATATAAAACTACTTTCAGTGCAATGATGAAGTGATAATTCAGTCTCATTTCCATAAAAAGAGTTGATTGCGTCTGACGGCATGCAACCAAAAGTTTCCAGCACAAGTTTGGCCAAACTGGTGCTGGACACTTTTATCATGAAGAGTAGCCAGGGTGCAAGTCATTTTTAATTATCTGAAATTTCTTATTAACATTTCCACTGTTATTAAGTCTTTGTGCCTCACTCATATTTATCAATTGATTAATTTTTTGTCACCATTATATTATTAATATTATCAGTATAGCAAAAAATTGTGTGCCAAATGAATACTGGGTGATGTTACACCTTTTATAATATTATTAAATAAAGGTAAAAAAATATGAAAATGATTTATTTTACAAAAAATAAACTTCAATCCAAAAGCAATATGAGAGGAATAAAGTAAAATAAAAGAAATAAAAGATGAAAATTAAAATCCAAGTTAAATTCATGCCATAAACAGAAAAAAGAGATGTTGAATCAAATTAGCACAATCAGGGCTAAACTTGCACTAAAATTTCTTTTTTGTAAAAATAAAAAAAAATCCACTTGAGCTTTACCAAAACTTCAGCATGAAAATTTTGCCATATCAAACTACTTCTAGTGTAATTTTATATCAAAAATTTATCTTTATTTCCATAGAGAGAATTGCTCCCATCTGACTGCACCTGACCATAAGTGTCCAGCACAAGTTCGGCCAAACTTGTGCTGGACACTTTTATGATGGAGAGTAGCTAGGGTAGAATTTTTCTTCAGTTCATCTAGTATTTCTTACAAACATGTCTGCTGGTATTTTATATTTGTTCCTCACTCATTAATATCATTTGATTAATTTTTGGTTGCCATTATATTATTAATTTTATAAGTATAGAAAAAACTCATGTGCCAAATGCATACCAGGTGATGTTATGCCATTTATAATATTATTAAATAAATGTATAAAAATATGAAAATAGTTTATTTTAAAAATTATTAATTCGTATCCAAAAGAAATATTAGGATTAAAAAATTAAGTTAAAGGGATCAAATATGAAAAAAGAAATCCAAGTAATATTCCTACTATCAAAGGCCAGTAGAGGTGTTGAAGCAAATGAGAGCCATCAGGGATAAATTGTACTAAATTGACTTTTTTTCAAAGATAAAAAATTGTGCACCTGTGGTTTGGATGAAATCTAGGTAGAAAATTTGGCTATGTAAAACTTCTTCTAGTGAAGTTTTTTATCCAAAAAATTTTTTTCATTGCCATAGCAAGAATTGATCTCATATGACTGCAACTGACCAAAAGTGTCCAGCACAAGTTCGGCCGAACTTGTGCTGGACACCTTTTTGATGGTGAGTATCTAGGGTGCAGCTCTTCTTCAGCGCAACTGGTATTTGATCTTTCTTTTTCATTAATATTTTATCATTTGATCAATTTTTTGTTACCAGTATATTATTATTTTTTTTAGTATAGCAAAAAAACATGTGCCAAATGCTTACAGGGTGATGTTAAACCTTTAATAATTTTATTAAATACAGGTAAAAAATTATGAAAATTGATTTGTTTTACATAAAATTAATTGATATGTAAAAGAAATAAAAGAGATAAAAAGAAATAGGTTGAATAATAGGGATTTTATATGAAATTCAAAATTCAAGCTAAATGCCTACTTTCAAGGCTCAGAAGAGGTGTTGGATAAAATGGGCATCATCAGGAATAAAATTTTACTTAATTTGATTTTTTGAAAAACTAAATGAAGTTTTCAACTGATTTTTTTCCAATATTTAGTTGGACACTTTATCTATATCAAATTACTTCTAGTACCATGATTGACCAAATTAAATCCTCATTTCCATATGCAGAATTGATCCCATATGGCTGGACCAGGCCAAAGGTGTCAACCACAAGTTTGAGAATTCTTCTGGTGGACACTTTTATGATGGACAGTAGTTGGGTGCAAGTCTTCTTTATTTAATCTAGTATTCCTCATAAACATTTCCAACTTATTTTTGGCCAAAAATCAGGTGGAAAGTTTTTCCATATAAAATTACTTCTAATGCCATGATTGACTAAAAATTGATTCTCATTGCCATATAGAGAGTTGATCCCATATGACTAGATCTGGCAAAAGTGTCACCACAATTTTTGATAAACTTAAGTTTGAAAATTTTATGATGGAAAGTAATTGCAAGTCTTCTTCATTTCAACAAGTAATCCTCATAAAAATTTCCACCTGTATTTTGGCCAAACTTCAGGTGGACACTTTGGCCATATTAAATTAATTCTAGTTCCATGTTGATAAAAAACTGATACTTATTGCCATATATAGATATTAAACCCATCAGACTGTGCCTTTCCAAAAGTGTCTACCTGAATTATGGCTAAACCTCAGTTGGACACTTTTATGATGCAGAGTAGCTAGGGCAAAAGTATTCTTCAGTTAATTTGGTATTCATAATAAATTTATCCTCCTGAAGTTTATCCTAACTTGAGGTGGACAATTTCGGAAAGCAGCAGTTAGTCACTATCCATCAAAAAAGTGTTCACCAAAATTTTGGCTAAACTTGTGGTGGACCCCTTTGATCAGCCACAGTCAGATGAGATCAACTCTTTAGATGGGAATGAGGATGATGTTTTGGTCAATCATGGAAATAGAAGTAGTGTGATGTGGCCAAATTACCCCCCTGAAGGTCAGACAAACCTCAGAAGGACACTTTTTAGCAGGGAGTAACTGAAAAAAATCCATTTATCAGAAGGAAAATCTTTTATTGGATAGATGCCAAGGTTTCATACTTGTGTATTATGGTCAGTATTAATTTTGAAAGTGTCTGTCCAAGCAATTTCATTGCCCATCATGACTCATTTTGTTTTAAATGTTTCAGACTGCGTGATACAGTATTAAGGTGTCACATAGTATAATTAAGTTCTATTAAGTGCCCTCCTATGATGCCTAAATTTAAAATTTAATATCTTACATAAAAATTTTTTTTATATAAATTCATCAATATTTTATTTTATTATCAAATTTAATAGAGCAAGTATCCTGAACTATTATATATGCATAAGCTTAGGTTAGATCAATTTGTGCTCATCAGAGGACCAGAATCAAGTTCTGGAGGATCAACTTGTGCATAATTTGGAATCAGTTGATATTCCGTCTATAATCAATCTGAGAATAAATCTAAATCTAACTCTAATTTACTTATGTTTATAAAGTATTCATAAACCTGGCATATTTAAGGGACACTCTAAATTTCAAGAGAGGGGATTGCTAGCAATTCACCCCTAGATTTCCCGTGGTGAATACCATTGAGTGCACCAGGTGTTCAAAAAATGCATGCCAAAACTGTAATTTTTTTGATGACAAAGCTTCCAGAACCATTGTTGTCGTACCTTCCTTACCTTGATACTGGCCAGCCCAGGCAGAAAGACAGTTTTTCCATGTCCAGTGTGTTCCATCCAAGCTTCCTTTACAGCCAGGGAAGCCTTGATCCTCATTTTCCTTTGAAATCCTTTTTAGCTCTTCAAGGTTTGGAGGTAAAGAAATTCAGAACCATATATTGCCATTACATCTTTAACAAAAATTTTTAAACATTCAATTGCAGTGCTAGCACCAATTTGAATGTATTCATCTGTGATGTCAGCTGATACCCTATATGCCATTTGTCAGAGTGTTGCTAAAATTTTTTGGTTTGTTGATAATCGCCAGGTTCCACAACATTCCTGTCACTGAACCCAATAGATATTATGAGCCTGCAAGTCATTGGCCAATTTCAAAAATATTTTTTTATTTACTCAGAAGTGGCAGGTGAAACAGGACTCTGGGTAGTTTGGGTTATCTCCAAGATAATCTGAGATGAGTCAATTGTTTCCTTGAGCTCATTCACAATGTATTCTCCTATGAGTAAAAGTAGTCTGATCATCTCCAAGAGGATATAGCTCATTAAATGTTTGCACATTGTTGAGAAGAGTTGCAACCGTTTGGTTTCTCAAAACATTGTACCAATTGATGGGAGGCATGGTAGGCAGAGATAGGGGGGACGTAAGGATTTAATGATGCATGATTGTGGAACTACAGCTTTAGCAAACATCAGTGAATTCATATTGAATACTATTTTGAAAGATTGCAGAAACAGGCCAATTAGACTAATTTTTTAATTTCATGCAACATTTGCTAATTTAATTTTTCATGCACGACTGTATGTACAGTGGCCGGACAATAATTTCCACCTGTTTTTTTTTCCTCATAAATCCCTTAATATTCACTCTACAGACATGAGCTTGTACATTTCTAACTCATACGACCATGTAGAATAGGACTGTCACAAAATAAACTCAGCCGGACACCGATTCGTAGAAAGATTACATTTTTTAAAAAAACATCATTCTTGAAATCGACAACGAGCAAGTTGACAAGTCTATCCTTTTCCTTAATGAAAGGGATGAGGTTGGTATGAGCGTTGAGCAAAAAAGATTGGTGAAAAGTGGACAAAATTGAGCAAAAAAAGCATCACCAAGATGTAGCTTTACTGTTTGCTTCCCTGGCAACTTGCACCTTTGAAAGCAAAGATGGAATCAAGTTTCCGAAATATGGTCGGAAAATTCATTCCAAGCCTATTTAAAGGCATTAAACATAGCAGGAACTGTCATTGGGTGATAAAATTACAAAACTATATTTTTGAGGTGTTTTCATGTGTTTGCAACAAGGCTTGAATAATGTGATTGGATTGTGCCAGGAGCACAGATTGTGTTTTAATTGGAATAGTATGTAGATGGTTTAACTATTGCGATCTTCCTTTCATGGATGAGATGTCGTTTGCGAGCTGAGGACCCTGTCGTAGTTTGAGTGAAAAGCGGAAAAAAAGGTAAATATTGGATAAGAGATTAATGAGTCAGTTTGGCAAGAAAAGAGAAAGAAAGGACAAATTACCAAAATGTGAAAGGTAAATCATAAAATTAGTATGATCTTGAGGCGTGAGTAGCAATGGTGGTGGTGTTAGGAAGAAGAAAAAAATGGCCGATAACCTGGATTATGCATGCACCGGGTGAAAATTTCGGTCAGGCCACTGTACATGCTCTTACATTTGTTTTTCTGACCTTATGTCCCTCCCTAAAATATCCCCATCAGGGATATCTTACTTGGTGCGTAGTGTATCCACTATTCATCCTCAGACATTCCTGAACCCATTGCCTTTTATTTATAAAATCAATAAGATACACTCTCATAAGGCTTTACTCTAATTGCTTAACCAAAGTAAGACTAAGAACAACTTCACCATTGCTTGCTGTTCATCAACCTTTTGCCATGTTCATCTTGCCCCGCTAATTTATTTATTTTTTCTCGGTGACATGAACTATCTTTCCTCGTGTATTTTTATATAATATTATCTTCTTCCACTTCCTTGCTGATACCTTTTTATAATTTCAGTGAGTGAATGTATTCCTTCTTCTAATGTTTCCTTCTTTTTTGCACAAATATTTTTGTTATTATTTTATAATTTTTTTTAAATATTTATTTGATATATGTGTTTATGCTTTATCTGTCTCCAGCAATATATGCTAGGCGGAAGTTCGGTTGACTCTGTCGACTATCTGATTTTAGGAAAAGAAATGCTTCAAATAAACGAATGCACTGAAAAAAGGTACAAGAAGCTGAGAGAGTTCAGGAAGTAACGCCGTAGTTCTAGAAGCTACAGGTACAACACCCCTGCCTGGATACCAAATTTGCTCATCACCATTGCCACCTGTATATCCACCTCCACTTTCGTCTTCGTCTCCACCTCCACCTCCACCTCCCCATTCGTCTTCCAGTCTACCTCCACCTCCACCTCCCTCTTCACCTTCACCTTCCTCTTCACCTCCACCCCCACCTCTACTTCCACCGCCACCTCCGCCTCCACCTCCGCCTCCACCTCTACCTCCACCTCCAATCGACGGTCTCACCACGACCTCCTTTCCAACCTCATTTTTATTATTGGAATCAATGTTGCTTAAAGGAGGGATGGTACTGGCCTCATAATCCTTCCCGTTATGTAAAGGCTCAAGAGATTTGCTTGGTGGATCACCAGCTTCTTCGAGCTTACGTTTTGTGCCTTTCTGGATTGTTTTTTCATCTAGAATATAAGAATTCTTTCCCAAATCAGGGTGCCTGGGGCGTACGCCATAAAAAGGTTGTTTTACCTTTGCCACAACATTTTGATCAAAGTGCTTTCCTCCGAGTGCCGGTGAAATAGTTTGTGGAGCTAAACCAGTCTCATGAACGAAAGAAGTGATGGCTGCCGCTCTGGACAACTTGGAAATGGCAGACAAACAAATAATTCTAGCGATGAGAAGAAAGCAATTTCGGTTCATAGATATAACCTTGAGAGAATCAATTGGAAATACTTCGATCAATCACTTAACACCTCATTTTACGATTTGAACGCATGCAGCAGACACACCTAAGCAATCAGGACAAGAAATTCAATTCGCAATGACTCCACTGTTTCTTATCCTAAGAAAATTATAATAAAGATATTAATATATAAATTATTGAAAGAGAAAACTCAATAATTATTTAGAAATACAAACTCCCTCACGTGGGACTAAGTGATATCAAGAATTCCAAAACAAGGTTGTATCAAAGATCAAGATAAATTAATATTTTAGGAGCTAAATTTTTAGTGGCTCGAAACTTACTTTCAAGAGACGAGAATAATTGAAGATCGATTTCTTTCAAGGTATAATATATAGTCAAATTTAAGGGTGAAATCAATACAGTTTTTTTATTTATGCAAAATGAATCTGTCATCTTGATTTAGACTATCCTACGAAAAATTTTCTGCGCTGGAAGTTAAATCAAAACTCCGCGATGCAATAGAAAACAAAAAGAATTGCGGTTCCTGCTATCGCCGGCACCAAAAAAAGAAAAAGAAAAAAGAAAAAATGCCGGCACCTGGAGCCTCCTCCTAATTGAACTACCATGTTTCTGTCGGAGATAGAGACCTGCTACCAAGTACCAGCTTTTTTTCCGGTGTGATGTTCCTTAAACTGCACGTGTAGTTTCGATTTCATCGTGGTGATTCATGCTATATAATATAGTGTAACGTAGAGATAAGCAGTTTTATAAAAAGTCAAATAAGAAATTAATTTTTCTCGCCGCCTGAACTCTTATGAAGGATAGTTGGCACTGAACGAAAACTCCAAATTGAAGTGACTGCATTCTTTCTTACCCCAAACAAATTGCTTTGAAGTTCGCTAAATTATAAACTTAAATTATTCAAACTTATAAGATATCCAAGGATGAAGTATGTAAGAACGACAGTGGCATCATAGCCATCACTGATTTATACTGATATCCTCTTTTGTCTTACAGACTCTATTCACGTGGTAGTTTTGCTTCATTGTCTACGAAGCGAGTAATTCTAGTACTGAATTAAAATGGTGACATCAGCAACCAAAATATCTCCAATGTGTGGTGTTACAATTTTTTTAATGTCGTACTACAAGTTTCATGTTGACATTTCCAACTCATCGATCAATGATACCAAGATGTAGCTTTAATTCAAAGGAAATAGAAACATAGATCTTTTTAAAAAAATGTCAACAGAGAAAAGGATTTGAGTTACAGATGGCAACTCCAAAACAGATCAAGAAAAGCAAGGGTCATAAAATCTTGGAAGAGCCATACAAAGATTGCATTCCAGTATTAATCCAATTAACCTTTATTTTGTAACAACAAAATCTTATTAGGGCAAGCACTACCGTTTCAGAAAAACTGTAAGAATTAATTGCACATGACTCATGATTTAAATTACTGAATTCAGCGTAACCGCCACTGTATACATTTTATTCTTCAATATGTGAATCACAATATCACAGACCAACATTTCATTCAGTAAAAGCAAATTGATTTTTTCCCGCATTCACTTATGTTCATATCATGTTACTACTCAAACTTTTAGATAAAGTGCTGGACATGGAACACTACCAACACTGTTTCTTACGCCTAAAGGCATAACAAATGTGTAATACTTGTGTAATCGTTGCGTAATAAATACATAACAATCTTTATGTCCCCTAGCAATCAATAATAATTATTAAGTATTTCTTACACAACTGTTACGCAACAAACAGGTTTAGTAGTGGAAGAGGAGTGAATTTTATTTGAATCATTATTAAAAAAATCCTTCCAATTGATCTGCAACAACAGATCCTTAAAAAGAACTCATCAGCTATTAATGTCCAGATGGAAATTAATGCTTGACGAGAGATTGTTTTGATTCCAACCTCTTCAACTCAAACACAATTTTTGAATGACACCTTTGAATGACAAAACATTTATTTAAAAAAAAAATCATGATCACCTAGAAAAACACAGCAATTTCTAGACATTGATATCAGTATGATGTGGAACAATAAAGGTTTGTAAGAGTTATTCAGGTTTTTGGTGAATATATGGGTTTTGTCAACCAGTTTGGGAGTGCTAAATCACACTAGGGAAAACAAAGAATTTTAATAGGTTTACCTCTATTGATTTTGGCTGCAAGATTGAAGGTAATTAAAAATTTGACATCATGAGTTATTATTGTAAAATCAGAGTTATGTGAATATATTCAATAGTTAATATATCTCAATAGCCAAGGACCACTCCTTTTTCTGCAGTACAGTAAAAATTTTCATCTTGTTTTTACTTTTTGAAATAGAAAAGAACATCTGGAAAAAATGTGTACAATTTAGTAGGAGGTTCAGTATTCTTATGTCATAGGCTCCACAGAGTCTTGAATTTTTCATGAGCCAAAAAAGGAAGAATATTAAGTAAAATAAGGGAGCTGTGCACTGCTTCAGCTCATCAAAATGAATCAAGACCAGTCTTAATAAATAAACACTTTGCCTTTTCTATAATAGAATGATAACCCCTTTGAAATATGGGATTTTGTTGTGGGGTCCAAGGAGAATTACCAAGATGTATAAAAACTTTTATATAGATGATTTTTCATGGCTATATTTTTAAATTCACTTCTATTTTCAGAAAAAAACTAATTAAAATGTGGTGGCATCCAAGAATCCTTGATAGTGACACTGTTCAAAGCCCTGAGATCATGGATCACCCTTAACTTTCCATTCTGCTTCTTTACACAGAAAAAAATACTAGAATAACTAGATTCTGACTGAAAATATAACCCAGTCCTTACTTTTTCTCAAAAAATCTTCACAAAAACATCCATAATAGCTTCTGGAATTGGAATTGGCTTAATTCTCCAATGTTCATGACACACCACAGGAATCAAGTAAGGTTCCCCATAAGAATGTTTAAGCACATGTCCTTCCTACTTTACAAAAGCCACAGGTTTTCACCTCAACATAATCACATTCAACAATAATTTCATACCCTCTTCTGAAAACAACCCATCAGGACAAAAATTGAACATTTTCAACCTCTCCACAGTCACCCTAGAAGTTTCCACAAAAATGATGGGTTCTTGATCAAAAGAGAACAATAAGGATCTCTTAAAAAGGCAGGACTCATTTAGCGGGGATTTACTCCAACATTCATAGACTCATTGAATGGCCTAATCTTCTCCAACTTCAACTTGGGGAATCTTCATGACATCTTCAGCACTAGACCTGAAAAAAAACCAAACATTTCCCCAAGTCTCACATTGTGGTCTTCCAACATTGGCAGGGGCCTTTGTTGTGTGATTTGGCGCTGTTTGTGCATGTCTTAATTGACATCTGTTAAGGAATTTGGTATTTTTCTGGTTTTATTCCGTGGATATTGGGTCTGCGGGTATGTAGGTACTATCATTGGATAGCCCTGGTTTTTCTCTATATTTTATGTCTTGAAGACATTTTTCATATTCTGAGTTTTAAGGGGTCATTTCCTCATTTTTCATTTATAAAAGATTGCTGTTTAATTTTGTTTTTCGTGTTTTACGGGCTAACCTTAAGGCTTAGGGTTAAGTGCTTAGTACCATTTGATAGAGCTAATTTTTCTCTATATTTCATGTCACAATGTTGTTATAGTGAAATTCCGTGTTTTAAAGGTTTTAGTAGTTGTAGCTAATTTTTCTAAGTAGATTAGTGGTTTTTATTGGTTTTCTGGCTTCAGGGAGGCCGGGCCGCTTCAGGCGGCATCTCTGACGTCGGTCAGCCCACCCGCCTCTGTTTTAGGAGGTTGGGGAGCGCTCCAGGAGGGTTTTTTATGCAATTTGGCAGGTACAGGCGCCAGATTGGTGGGTGCGCATGGGCTCTTAGATAGTGGTCTGTGTGTAAATAGTGAATAAGACAGTTTGGGGCAACCTTAATCATCATACAACCATCCGGAGGTGATCTCATTGTTCCTCACTCAGTTTTCACTGTTTTCTGGCCACAATTGGCTGTGTTTGTTGCAAGTGAGTTCTTCATTTAACTTAACTTTAGCAACTGTTTTCTCTGTTATAGTCTTGCAAGCTATAGCAAGTATTATTGCTGTCTCTGGTGTGGACTTTGTTCTACATTTCAGTTCTTTGGTCTGGTAGTCTATCTGGTGACTACTTTCTTGGCTCATCAAGCAGTCAAGTGTGTTTAAAAGGGGTCTTTAGCAAAACAGGAACCAAATTACTTTAGCAAGTAAATCTCACTCTATTTTTCTAAAGGGACAGGGGATTTCTCTCTGGTTTTTCTCCAACTCCCTTGGTCAAGGCCTATAGCTAGTACTATAGGATTGTCTACATTTCTGGCGCCCAACGTGGGGTAGAACTTGCTAGTTCTTTGGAATCTCTGTTTTCTTTGGTTGGCTCTTTTTGGTGTTTTGGTCAGGAAGAATGGCTTCTGGTTCTGCTATTCCTGTGGTGACTGTCAGTGGGGGGGATGGTCCTCCTTCTGTGATGGTTAGGGAGTGTGTGAAAATTAAAACTTGGGATGGTACCAAGTTTAATGGGGAGGATGTCAAGTGGTTTCTAGAGAAGTATGAAACTGCTGCTGGAGTGGATGGTGCTTCCTACCTGGACATGGTGAAGCAGATTATCTTCTTCATTGGTGATAGGTCAGTGGAGAAGGAGATTGTGGCCATGTCTGGCTACAAGAAGAGGGATTGGAAATTGTTTTGTAGGGAAATGGTGGATAGATGGGGTGTCAGGTTCACTATGGTGGACTTGAAAAAGGTTGTCAGTGAATGGCAATCTTATGGTGGTGTTGGTAACTTACATAGTTACAGGAAGTTTCTGCTACAGTTTGATCCTGTAGTGGAATACTTGGTGGAAGTGGAGGAGCTGGCACATGAAAATGCTGCCAAAGATGTTTTTTGGTCTGCCCTGGCTAGAGATGTCAGGATGGATGTGTTGAAGGAGTTGTCAAGAAAGGAATTGATGAAAACTCTTTCTAATGGGGATCAGAAGTTGCCTGCCTTGGATAAGGTGAAGGAGGCTGTTGAGGCCCATTTGAAGTTATTGGCTGTGGACACCTATCAGGAGGGGTGTGCCAAGTATGTCAGCAAAGTCAGTGAGGCTTTGGCTGAAGAGGAAGTTAGGGAGAAGAAGGAGGAGAAGAATTTGGTGCAGGTTCCCAAACAGGAGAGGGACACAATGGTGGAGCAGCTGGCTGATCTGACAAAAAAGCTGCACATTTTTGTCCAAGAGGCCAAGAAGGTTAATAAGGCACCTTCTCAGCCAAGAGACTTTGAAAGAAGGGCTGGTAGGAGTGATCTTTGGGTTCGCTCTTATTGCAGTAGGAGGGGGCACAGGTCCAATGATTGTTGGGCATTGAACAGGGATGTGTCTGAAGGAAAAGTGGAGTTTAATGGCAGGGTTTTTAAGTTTCCTGACGGTTCTTTTGTGAAGCCCAGTGAGGGGCAGGCTCCTGTTGATTTGGTCAGGAGAAGAGGTGGTCTCAATCAAAGGAGGCCAAGGTTTGAGGAGATTCCTGATCAGGGGAAGTCTTCTGTTAAGGTAGATGAGGATGTCAAGGGAAAGGGGAAGGAGGTCAATAAGGTCTCTTTTTCTACTTCTTTTGGTGGTTTGGAGTTGTATTCTTGTGGTGGACAGTCAAGTGGTGAATGCTTGGCTGGTGTTTATGATGTGGAAGCAGGAAAGGTGGGTAGGCCTAAGAGCAGTTCTCAGGCCCAACCAAAGCCAAATGCTTCAAAGGGTGATCCTAAGCTGAGTGCAGCTAGGAAAAGGTACAGCAAAGAGGAGCTGTACAAGATGCAGAAAGGTATGGCTGACATGGGCCCCCCTAGTTTTGGTGCATTGGACCTGAATGGTGAGCCAATGCCAATGGAGGTGGATTCTGATTCTGAAGAGGATGTCCCTTTGGCTTCATTGCCAAAGCCGGTTGGAGTCAGAGGTTCTGGTGAGGGATCTGGTTTGGTTCCTGTTAATGGTAAATCTGTTGGTGGTGCTGGTCCTCAAGAATCTTCTAGGACCAAGGTGGTGAAGCAAAGAGCTCACTTTGAGAGGCCAGTAGTGTCTGGTCAAGTTAATGTTATGGACTCTGTCCTGGAAAGGATGAACCAGGGTCAGGTTTCCCTATCTTATGGGGAATTGTATGCTATCAGTCCAGGGTTGGCTGATAGGCAAAAGAAGTTATTGACCAGGAGAAGGGTTTCTTCTGGTGAGGTAGAATACATTTGTGATTCTGCTGAAAAGTTTGGTGAGGGGTTGGAAACTCATTTTTCTGCTCCTCTGGGATATGTCAATGTCACTCTGAATGGCAGGGAGGCAAGGGCATTGGTGGATTCAGGTTCTCAGATAAACCTGATTTCTTTGTTTGAGGCAACTCATATGGGCCTCCCCATCAAAACTGGTATTGGTGGGAATTTGAGAGGGATCGGTGGCCATGTCACTGAATTGGTTGGAACTTCAGAGTTTGTGAAGTTAGATGTTGGGGGAGCCTCAGGGAAGGTTCATTTTTACATTGCTAAAGGTAATGTAAAAGCAGTTTTGGGTGGGCCATTCTTGATGGATTTTCAGGCAAGAATTGGTTATCAATTTGATTTGGGAATCAGTTTGGAGTTGACTGGTGAAGACGAAAGGAGGCTTCACATGAGGTTATCATCCCCTGGAGAGGATGGTTGGGAGACTAGGCCTGGTTTATCTTCAATGTGCCAGTGCATGGACTGCTGCAGGAGAAGGAAGGAAGTGGGCGCTGCCTCTGGTTTTTTGGAGTGCGGCTCAGGCTCTATTGAGAGTCTGTCTTTTTTAGAGTAAACAGGGCTGATCACCTTAGTGCTACAACCTCTCCCCGAGATGAGGAAATCTCAGGTTGTAGTAGGTCAGCTCCCTTGGAGATATACCAAGTGGATTTTCAACTTTCTCTTTTTAATGTTTCTCTTCTCTGAAAGTATTCATCAAGTTTTTTATCAAGTCTCTGTTCTCTTTCAAGATTCTTAATTATTTTTAATTCAAGTTTAAAGAAGAAGATTGGTTATATATCTTTATTGAAAGATATGCGGAAAAGCTTTGGGGCGGTGAGATTGGGGTCTAAAAGTAAGTCCTCCCAATTGTGCACTGCTAGGGTTTCTTCTACACCTTTCAAAAACATTACCTGGGCCACACCTGTGAGCATTGGGGAAATCCCTGGTTATTTTTGTAGGACAGAAGAAAACTCAAGAAAAGAAGATAAAAATTTCAAGATAATTCAAGAAAATTAAGAAAAAAATCTGATAATAAAAAAAGAAGATGCAAAATATTTTTGTGAAGATCATCAAGATCTATTTTTGGGCCTCCAGCATGAGGTTAAACTGCAGAAAATTTTGAAGCATGATGATCGTCAAGATCAATTTTTGGACCTCCAGCATGAGGATAAACTGCACAATTTTAGAAGATGTGATTCAGAAGACGAATCAAGATTTGAAGATTTGGAAGTTGGAAGTGAGGATGAAGATGTGGAATTGCGGAAAAGTTTTGGAGTGGTGAGATTGGGGTCTAAAAGTAAGTCCTCCCAATTGTGCACTGCTAGGGTTTCTTCTACACCTGTCAAAAACATTACCTTGGCCACACATGTGAGCAATGGGGAAACCCTTGGTTTTTGTTCCAGGTCTGGTGGTGAAGAATTCCTGAAGATCCCTCAAGTTGAAGGTGGGGCGGCAAAGTATAAGAAGGTAGCGCAGAAGATTAGGCCTGTCAATGAGCCTATGCCTGTGGGTTTGAATCAGCCTTTGAAGAGACCTCCTTTGTCAAGAGATCCATACTGTACTCCTTTGGTGAAGAATCCTCCAGAATTTGTAGAGACGGCTAGGGTGACTGTGGAAAGATTGAAAGTTGTTAATTTTGGTCCTTATGGGTGGTTGTCTGAGGAAGAAAAGAAGTTGTTGTTGCACGTTATTGTGCTAAGGAAAAAAGCGGTGGCATTTGTTGAGGAGGAAAGGGGTGTGTTGAAGCACTCTTATGGGGAACCTTACTTGATTTCTGTTGTTTGTCATGAACCTTGGCAAATCAAACCTATTCCGATTCCAGCAGCTATCAGAGAGGATTTTGTGGAGATTATTAGGGAAAGATTCAGGACTGGGTTATATGAACAATCAACATCCAGTTACTCAAGTCCGGTGTTCTGTGTAAAGAAGCAGAATGGAAAGTTGAGGGTGGTTCATGATCTTAGAGCCTTGAATAGAGTCACTATTAAGGATGCTGGTATGCCGCCAAGTGCAGAGGATTTTGTCGAAGCTTTTGCTGGAAGGGTGTGTTATGGTTTGGGTGATATTATGGGTGGATATGATGAGAGGGAACTCCATACGGATTCAAGGCCTCTCACAACTTTTGAGACTCCTTTGGGAGTATTTCAGCTCACTAGGTTGCCTCAAGGAGCAACTAATTCAGTGGCAGTTTATCAAGCACAGATGGCTTGGATTTTGCAGGATGAGGTTCCTACTCATGCTGGTATTTTTATTGATGATGGTGGAATTAAAGGACCATCCACTGATTATGGTAATGAGGTGTTAGCAGAGAACCCTGGCATAAGGAGGTTTGTGTGGGAATATGCAATAACTCTAGAGAGAGTGTTGTTCCGGATTGAAGAGGCTGGTTTGACCATTTCAGGGTCAAAATTCTGTTGTTGTGTTCCTGCTTTGGAAATTCTGGGTCATGTGGTGTGTAAAGAGGGAAGGATTATGGCGAAGAAGAAGATTAATAAAATTCAGGCATGGCCAAGGCCTAAAAATACTACTGAAGTCAGAGGATTTTTGGGTGTATGTGTATATGTCAGGATTTTCATTAAGGATTTTTCTTTTTTGGCTTCACCTTTAAGAAGGTTGACCAGAAAAGATGCAGATTGGGAATGAACGGAAGAGTGTGAAGAGGCTTTTCAGAAGCTGAAAAAGGTTGTTGGTGAAGATATAATTCTTCACAAGTTGGATTATGGTGTTGGTGCTGGAAAGATTTATCTGGCAGTGGACTCAAGTTATATTGCTGCTGGTGCTGTGTTGTCTCAGGAGGATAAGACTGGGAGGGTCAGGCCAGTAAGGTTTGAGTCTGTGGTGTTTAATGAGGTGGAATCTAGGTATTCTCAACCTAAGTTGGAATTGTGTGGCGTAGCTAAAATTTTAAAGAAGCTACAGACGGTTTTGTGGGGGCAGCATTTTGAGCTGCAGGTGGATGCAAAATCTTTGGTTCAGATGATCAATACACCTAGTCTTCCAAATGCTCCAATGACTAGGTGGGTGGCATTTATTCAACATTTTTCTTTTGACCTGGTACACAAACCAGGTAAAACTTTTACTATGCCTGATGGGTTATCAAGGAGGCCACCTACAGATGAGGATTCTGATTCTGAAGAGTTTGACAAAGATTTTCCAGTGATTAGGGCCAGCACAAAGGGTGCTGAGGATTTTTCTTTCCTCCCCCATGAGGCTAAACTGGATGATTGTTCTGACCTCCCCCAAGAGGTTAAACTGGCTGGATCTGATCTTGATTCTGGTGATCAGGATGTTTTTGTTGATGAAGATGGAGTTGTTGTTTGGGACAGCTCAAAATTGGAAAAGGGTGTTTTTGTTAGTGAACTGGATTCTCACAAGGTTCAGTGGAAAGAGAAGGATGTGCCAAAATTTAAGGATTGGTGTCCTGGTTGGGCTGCTCAATTGGCTCATGTTCACACTGGTAATTTTGATGACAGAGTTGTACCCTTGGATGTTGTTTTGTTGGATTTTGAAGATGAGACCTGGGGTCAATCTGGGTTTTATTTTATTTTGGTGGAATATCTGTTGACCTTGGAGAGGCCAGATAGTTGTGATGATGATACTTGGTTGGCAATCAGGAAGAAGAGTCCTGGATTTTATGTGTCAGGAAGGCGCTTGATGAGAAGGAGACATCCTAATCCTCAAGTGGTGGTGACTCAGAAGAAAGGTCAAGAATTGGTTTTGAAGTCTTTGCATGAAGACCTTGGTCATAGAGGCTTTTGGGAGACTTATAGAAAAGTAGCAGACAGATTTTGGTGGCCGGGTATGAAGTTGGCTGTGCAGGGTTGGGTTCAAACTTGTGAAGAATGTCAAAGAAGAAGTCACTTGAAACCTAAAGAGATGGGCCGTGCTACTGGTGAATCAACTGTTTTTGGAAGGGTCAGTCTGGATGCTGTCCATATTAAAGAGGGCAGGTATAAATACTTGATTGTTGCTAGGGATGATTTGTCTGGTTGGGTTGAGGCAGTGCCTCTGGTTAATTTGACTGCCAAGAATGTGGCAGAGTTTTTGAAGAAGGAGTGAATTTATAGGTATGGGTTGATGAAGTTGGTGACTGTTGATGGCAGGCCAGAGTTTGGTGCCAAATTTAAAGAAGCTGTGGCTAGTGTGGGTTCTAGGGTTAGAGTGGCTACACCGTATTATCCTGAAGCTGAAGGCATGGTTGAAAGAGGCAATCAAGGTATCAAGAATGCTTTGGTGAAGATGTGTGGAGATAGTGCCAAAAAGTGGAGGCATTATTTACCCTTGGTTTTATTTGCTGATAGGGTCACTGTGAAGAGGACAACTGGCTATTCTCCTTATGAGTTAATGTTTGGTCAGAAAGCCGTTCTACCAGTGGACTTGGAAGCTGTCTCTTATCTTGGAATTGATTGGGATGACGTGCAAACAACAGAAGATTTGCTCTGTGCCAGGATGCAACAGTTGGAATGTAGAGAGGAATGTCAAGAGAAGGCATACTCTAGAATGATGAAGATTAGGAATCAATCAGTCAGATACTGGGACAAGAAGTTAGCTCATAGACTCAGGAATCCCTTGAAACCTGGTTGTTTGGTTTTGGTGTATAATAGAAGTTTGGAGAGTCAGTGGGGGAAAATGTTTGCTGACAGATGGAATGGACCTTACATAGTCAGATCTCAGGTGTCTGGAGGTTCTTATGTTTTGGAAGAGTTGGATGGTGCAGTCTTGAAAAAGAGGGTGGCTGCAGACCAAGTGAAGAGGTTTTATCCCAGAGGCACTAGGCATGAAGAAGATTGACTCCTCAATGAGGATAAACTACGGACCATTCTTTAATTTTGGTTTTTTTGTGGTGATGCTATGCATCTGTTTGTTGGAAACTTTTTTTGTTAGAGGGTAACCATGGGTGGGGCTTATAGATTTGATCTTGGCAAGTGTAGGGGTGACTGATGGGCTGGCTGCTCTATCAACAGTTACCCCAGACTGTCTGTTTCCAACCCTTTCTCTTAATTTGGTTGAACCCTAGTATTGGTTTATTTTCACAGGTTTTAGTCCTCTATGACTTTAAACTGGAAATTGCTTTGGTTTTCAAGTGCCGGACTCTTCACTCTTATTGGTTTGGATTTTTTGAGTTGAATGTTGTGATTTGTTAGAAGGTACCCAGGGGGGGCTTCTAGATTTTATTTTGGCAAGTGTGGGGGTAACTGATGAGCTGGCTGCTCTGTAGAACAGTTACCCCAGAATGTCTGTCTCAAGTCTTTTGTTTTTCCTAGTTGAATTCTAGTTCTGTTGTTTATTATTCAGGTTTTGAGTCCGCTATGACTTTAAACTGGTTTGGGACTGGCTTCTTTATCTTTGGTTCTTTCATATTGGTGGTGGATCACTGGTGGTCTCCCATCATTTTTACTTATTGGAGGGAGCCCACCCAGTGATCATTTCTATGGACCGGACTTTCCCTTATTGGATCATCTATGGAGCTGGACGTTCTTAGATTTTGCAGTTATGTTTTTGCTAGATAGTAGTTTTAGATTATTTTCTTTTTTCTCTTTTTTTCTTTTAATTTTTTTATGGGGGTTGTTTAAAATTATAAAATCAAAAATATAGGGTGTTACCACATCAGGGTCACCTGGAAGTGGGCAAGCATTGGTGGGGAAAGGCTCATCAATTGGCCGGGCAATGCTATTTTATTTTTATTTATTATTTATTTCATGTGTTTCTGTGTTTCATTATTTTTTATTATTTTCTGAATTTCCAAATTTTGAATTTTGTTTTCTGATTAATCATTTAAAAGATTTAATTGTGTATCCACATCAAGGTGCACTTGGATGTGGGTAAGGTATCAGGGGTTCAGCTCATCAATTGGCTGGGGGATACCATTTGTATTATTTTTTATATATTTTATTTTATTTCATTTATGTTATTTCATTTCATTTTAATTATTAAGTTTTTATTTTAGTATATCAGTAGACCGTAAAAAAAAAAAAAAAAATTCTGAAATTATTTTTTTATTATTTGTTTTATATTATTTTTATGTTTCTAATCTTTTTCAGGAGCTCATTGTCTGGATGATGAAGCTTCAGGAGGCTGGTCCGGATTGTGATGACGTTTTTGTTTTTTGTTGGGATTGTGGAAAGCACTGTGTTCTTTGAAGTGCATCCTGCTGGAGAGATTATAGGGATTGTAATGATCAGGGATTGGATTAGAGGGAAGTTCAGAGGAGGAAGAAGAAGAGGAAGGAATGGAGTGCTGGAGGGTGTTTTTAATGATCCTAGAAATTTTCCAGTGGTCGTCCAGTAGGCGCTTTCTCAAGGATTTTTCAAAGTCATTCAAGGGTCCATGAAGGGCAAAGGCTTTTAGCATATTGGAACACATGGTGCTTAGGTGTTTCTTCATGTCTCCATAATTGTCAGCCTAAATATCCTTAGGACTGAGTATTTCTTATGCTTAAAATAAGATAACCTTAACTAGATTAAGCTTATATCTTAAAAATAAGGTTAAAATAATAATATATATTATTTTATTATATATATATATAATTATTATTCTATTATATAATTTATAATAGTTTAAATAGCTTATCCATGGCCTAATAATACTTATTAAGGTGTTAATGGAGTCATAATATACTTATCTTAAGTGATATGAAGTAATTATTGACATACATAAGCTTATATGTATACATAAATCTCATATTCAGTGAAATATGCAGTATATTATGTATATTTAGGTATATAAGTGGGTTTTAGCCCCTTAATAGCCTAAAAACTTTGTTTTTCTGCTTATTTTAGGTCATATGGACGAAATCAGTGGACCCACAACGCCTACAGAAGCATAGACACCTATATCAGGCGCATACACCCAGTTTGGACAACTAAAATTACTTCCTTGGATGGTTATTCACGGATTTATGGGTTGGAAAGATGTTTTTGGGTTAATGTGGATGCTTGGGGATGTTATTGGGGGCTTGGAAATTTTATTTGTTTCCTTTATATGCTTTTAGTTTCATTAAATCTCTTTTTGATCATTTATTTTACCTGTTTCTTTATGGTATCCGCTTTTATCTGGGTTTTCTATTTATGGTATGACTCTGTGTTATTATTAATAGTGATGGAGGGTCCTTACTGGAGGTCTGGGTGTTGAAACTGCTTGAAGTGGACGCCATGGGGAGGTGATGGGCCCTCACAGTGCTGTAATTGCCGGGGATAGCAGTGACATCATCTGGATTGAAGGTCTGTGCACTCCAGTGGATTTGGGTATAAGTAAGAAGGGATTTTGACGGTTTATTATCATCATTCAATTACTACACTTCAAAAAAACACTACAATACAATTATTAGTATTCAGAAATATATTATAAAAGCCCTTATAAATTGATATTATCTTTATAATAGCTATAACTATATTTTATTCTTCTATTTTCCACCACTAGCACGCATTTAAATCCAAGTATTGTGAGTTTTATTTGAGTATAACTATTCTATTAGTCTTCCCCTGAGGTTTAATCACTAAATCATTTATTAATAAGTAGTAGGACCATAAAATAACACTATTATATCATACTTATATACTAGACTATACTGACAATTGGGGGTCTTTCCTTATATTTTACTTATTATTTAGTATAAGCCTTGGGACGTGATTTTTACCTTAGTACAACTCAAAATTAACCAAATATTTGGGTCTGCTGCATATTAGTGGGTCATCATAACTCATTGATTGCGGAAAAGAACCCTTATAATAATTGTGCTAATTTTTTACCATAAAAATTAGATATTTACAGTAGTAACTGTACCCAATATAAACCCAATTTCACTTGGTATTTGGACACCAATATAACACCCAATTAAATTAGTATTTGGCTAAAGCTTGGTAAGCTAATTATTCACCCTTATAGAGGTCTAGTTAAACTTATTATTATATTTTTAACAGATTTTTTCGAATTTTTCTTATATTTTATTTAAATAAATAAAGATATAAATTCAGGGTAAGCTCCATTGCTTTTTTATTAGTAATATAATTGCTAATATTATTTGTCTACTAATTCCACAGAGTTTTTTCCTTTTGTAGACGTAAAATATTGTTATTCTGAACAATATGAGTGCTCCCCAGGACAGTGTAAGTGAACAGCCTGCTTATAATACCAGGTCTAAAGCTAACAAAAACTTTCCAGGACATCACCATGGAGGGACAACAGTACCCCCAGCCAGAAAGCATGAGTATAGAGGAAAAGGACGCCCTCTTAAAAAAGATAACTATAAAAAAGACGTCTCCTCCTCTTCAGGATCAACTGTCCCACCTGGCCAAACAGGTTCTGAAGTTGGAGGAATCAAAATCTCTCATGTTCAAAGAAGTAGAGCAGTTGCAAAACAATTGCAAGGTAGGGTTTCAGCAGATGAATCAGGCAATGGCAGAATTAAAGGGAGGCCAGCCCAGTCAATCAAATCAGCAACCCCCTACCCAAGGAGGGTCCACTCACTCCCAGGAGAAAATCCTGGTAGACAAATGGAAATGGGACTGGTTTCACCAACAGTGGACAAGCCACAGTTGCAACAGGGATCCGCCCCCTCATCTGACTTCCTCAGCTCACCCTTACAAGGGAAAAAAGCGCCAAAAATCAGGACTGGCAACCATCCCTTGGTAAGTAACTTACCCTCTCAGATTAGACATAATACTGATAATTACAATATAGGTAATTCTATTGATGTTAAATCTGTACAACAAATAGAGGAGGATTTAAGAAATTTAGGTTTTAGAGTAGATACACCTGACTTGTCTTTTGTCCATAATAACAGTACTATATACAATGATAATACAGTTAATCCTCAGTTGCAACCACCTACTAGTGAGATGAGAAGTTCACAGGAGAGTGAGAGAGTTGAAAAGGAGGACATGGAATATTTTAACAATAATCCAACTGTCCATAGAATTGTTTCAGCATTGTGGAATAGAATGACTGATTGTGAGGAACAGACAGTTAAGCTCACTAGTGATACAATTTCATCCTTGACATTGAACATTTCTCATTTAGCAACACGTAATAAAGAATTAGAGAAAGAACATTTGTCTCTAACTCTTAAATATGATTCATTGAGTAATAAATATAATGACCTTTCAAACAAATTTTGTGAGTTAGAAAAATTATATGAAACACACTTATTAAATACTGAATCAAGAACAAAGTTATCTTTTGCACAGACAAATCAAAGTGTCTCTGAGCTGCTACAAAGATTAACTAAAGTTGAGATTGAAACTGCCAATCTACTGATGAACCAGGATAATCATAAGTATAATCAATATAATAATAATCCTTTCATTGGCAAAAGTGAATCTCATTCCTTCCCTGTACTACCACAATTAAAACCATCTGGTGGTAGTGTCAAATCTGAAAATGTAAGTCACAAATCCGTGCAGGAAGAAATACAAGACCATTTATCAAAAGTGAATGAGTTGTTGAATTTACCTAAGATTAGTGAGATAAAATCCAATCAGAAGAACTGGCCTAAAATAGATCAGTACCCAACTTATGATGGGGAAGCCAGCTCTGATTGGAAACATTTTATTCAAAGAATTGACAACTTGAAATTCTCATATAAGTTACCAGATGAAGAGATAACATCAAAATTAATTTCTTTATTTAAGGATGTTGCTTTATTATGGTTTGAAGCTGTCTTAAGTGAGGGTAGAGACTACTCTTGGGCTGAATGGAAACAACTTATTGAAAAACAGTTTGGAGGTTCTAAATTCAGGCTTACTCAGCAGAGACTGTATGAGAAGACTAGGTATAATCCGTTGAATGGTGACAAACCTATGGTATTTTTAATGAATTTAAACAAAATATTAAAAGCCATTGAGCCTCATATGGATTTTAACTTATGGAAAGATAAGATAATATACAAATTACCTATATCTGTCAGAGACATTGTTGTAGCTAGAACATTAAATGTTACTGAATATTCTGACTTTATTAATATTTGCAATGAAATATTATTAAACCATAAGTATGAATCAAGGTATTCCACTTATAAGCAAAATGTTGAACCTGTAAAAACTCAGAATTCAAAAACACTTCAGGAGAAGCAGAAAAAACCTACTGCACCTGTAGTACCTAAAAAGTATGAAACAAATACTTGTTATAAGTGTAACAAACCTTGGGTCAAAGGTCACAAATGTGAGAAAAACATAAATATTGTTGAAAATCAACGTGAATCTGAAACTGAAACTGAAAAAAGTAAAGAATCAAGTGATTATGACAGCAATATCTCATATGGTGATGAAAATGAAGTCTGTATGTTGGAAGATGATTTGTCCATCTTTGAAAATCCAATATTAAATATGGACTCAAATGAATCTTTAATGAATTTTGAGGATGCTGAAATCATTAAGGATATACAAGCTGATAACTTTAGAATGACACCTATCACGGTTCCAGCTATCATTTCTGGTGAAAATGTTAATATAGTATTGGACACAGGAGCTGCTGGTTCAGTTGTTTCCACTAATACATTACAGAAAATTGATAGTGAATATAAGTTTAAGCTTGAACCACTTCAGAATAAAAATTGGAGAGGTTTTGGATCAGTACTACACCCCATTGGTAAATACAAAGCTGCTGTTTTCTTTAAACACCAACATGGTTATGTAAGGGTAACTTGTGACTTTGTAGTAATGGATAATACAAATTGTAGTAACTGTTTTATCATTGGAAATGATATTCTGACTAAATTTGGTGTAAAATTAGACCCTGCTAATAACAATTTTACAATTGGCATGAATGGTAAAAGGAAATTTAAAATAAATTCTTTTAACACAGTCTTACACATTGAGTCAGTAACAAATTCCCCGTCTAAAGGAAGAGAATCCAATGAGTTGGAACTTCTGGAAACAGAAATTTCAAAAGCATCATTTGGCACTCAGATAAGTAAAACTGAGAAAGATAATATTTTGGAATTAATTAAAGCTTTTCCAATGGCTTTTGCACATGGTACAAATGAACTTGGCCTTGTAAAAGATCATGAAATAAAAATTAGTTTAACCTGTGATATGGATAATATTCCTGCTAGTCTTAAAAAGAAACCATACCCTGCTTCACCAATGAAGAGGAAAGACATAGAGGATAATATTAAGATGTTATTAAAAATGAACATTCTTGAGAAGGTTGAAACTACACCAAAATATTGTGTAATATCACCAGTGCTGATTTCTTATGAACAAGATAAAGCAAGACTGTGCGGTGATTATAGAGCATTAAATACATTTACAGTAGATGATATTTATCCCTTGCCAAGGATTGCCTCTATACATGCTACCCTTAAAGGTGCTAAATATATAAGTTGCCTAGATGGAAATAAAGGGTACCATCAAATTCCTGTTGAAAAGAATTCACAGAACTTTTTGTTGATAACAACACACATGGGAATTTATAAGTATGTCAGAATGCCATTTGGACCAAAAAATGCTCCATCAGTATTTCAGAAGTTAATGGATATAAAATTCCATAATGAAATGATTGAGGGATGGTTAATGGTATACATTGATGACATCATAGTGTTCTCTAAAACTTTTGATGAACACTTAATCCATTTAAGGAAAGTATTTCAGAAAATGGATGAAATAAAAATGACCCTTGCATTGAAAAAATGTAAATTTGGGTTTGAATCTTTAAAAGTGCTTGGTCATATTGTATCTGGCTTACAAATATGTGTAGACCAAAATAAAGTGGCTGCAATAAAGAATATTGGCATTCCTCAAAATGTGAAGGATGTACAATCTTTTCTTGGAATGTGTGGTTATTATAGACAATATATAAAAAACTACCAATCAATTGCTGCACCACTGACCACACTGATAAAGAAATCAGAAGCTTTCATTTGGAATAATGAAAGACAACAAGCTTTTAATAAGTTGAAATAATGTTTAATGACAGCTCCTATCTTGGGATTACCAGATTTCCAATTACCTTTTGTATTATATACAGATGCAAGTTTTATTGGACTGGGTGCTGCTTTGCATCAAAAACAACTTATTGAAGGTAAAATGTCAGAAGTAGTAATCTGCTATATTTCATGTACTCTGAGAAGTGGTGAATTAAAATATGGTGCTACTCAACTTGAATGTTTGGCAGTAGTATGGGCTCTTGAGAAGCTACATTATTACCTTGAAGACCAAAAATTTGAGTTAATAACTGACTGTAGTGCAGTTAAATCACTCTTAAACATGAAAACTCCTAATAGACACATTTTTAGATGGCAATTAGCTGTACAAGAATACAGAGGACGGATGACTATTACACATAGAGCAGGAACCTTGCACTCTAATGTAGATCTGTTATCTAGAGTACCTCTGCCTAATAATGATGATAATCCTGCTTATGTTCCTGAATCAGAGATTATTAACATTTATGGCATTTATATTGTAGATCTTGAGGATGAATTTATGCAATCAATTCTTGATAATTATAATTCAGATCCTGACTTAAGTAAATTAACTACAATATTAAATGATCCATCTAATGCTTCAATGAATGTTTTAATAAAAACATTACCAATTAAGTATAAAGAGGCATTAGAGAAAGGAAAATTTTCCATTGAGGATGGTTTTATATATTACAGGAAAAAATTAAGTAATGTAATTGTAATTCCCCCTTCAATGAAGGAGTTAATGTTAAGTATATGTCATGATGATATATTAGCAGGTCATTTTGACTACCATAAAACATTAACCAGAGTAAAAAACACAACTTGGTGGATCAACATGTCTGAGGATGTTCAGAAATATGTTGAAACATGTGATTCTTGTCAAAAATCTAAAAGATTAACAGGAAAAAGAGCTGGTTTATTACAACAAATTGAGCAACCAAAAGCTCCATGGGAAATCATTAACATGGACTTTGTAACAGGTTTGCCAATAGCAGGGCATAAGAGTTATAACTCCTGCTGGGTAATTGTAGATAGATTTACAAAGATGTGTAAATTTATTCCTACCCACAAAGAGGTTTCTGCAAAGGACTTAGCTTTTTTATGGTGGACACAAATGTTAAATACAGCAGGTTTCCCCAAAGCAATAGTTTCTGACAGAGATCCTAAATTTACTTCTGAGTTCTGGACATCACTTATGGATGTTTCAGGGTGTCAATTAAAACTTTCTACAGCACACCATCCACAAACTGATGGGCTTGCAGAAAGAATGATACAAACCTTAGAAGATATGATAAGAAGATACTGTGCTTTTGGTCTTAATTTTAAAGACAATGACAAATTCACGCATGATTGGGTAACCCTTATCCCAGGTTTAGAATTTGCATATAATAGTACAGTACATTCTGTCACTGGCAAAAAGCCATTTGAGTTATGGTTGGGTTATGTACCTAATACCCCTGCTAAAACTCTTAATAAGTTACCTAGATTGGATATTCATCCAGGTACTAAATCTTTTCTTCAGATGCAGGAATTATGCAGAAAACATGCTCAAGAATGTATAAATAAGGCTTTTGAGTATGAAAAGAAAAGATGGGATAAAGCCCATAAAGAACAAATGTTCAAAGAGGGTGATGAAGTCCTTATTTCAATGCTACATTTCAATTTAAATGGTAATGTTAAATTGAAGGATCCATTCATTGGACCATTTGTAGTTAAAAAGATGGTTGGTAATAATGCTGTTGAGGTTATTCTATATGCACCTTATGATAGAAAACATCCAGTATTTCCTATTTCTCTTATAAAACCATACCATTCTAATGATACTGCTCTCTTTCCAAGAAGATCAGGAAGGCATAAACAGCAACCTGAAGAAATAGTGGAAAAAGCAGAAATTGAAAAGATACTTAAAAAGAGACACCTTACTAAAGAAAAGGGAGTTGAGTATCTATTAAGATTTAAAAATAAATCAAGTGAATATGACCAGTGGATTCCAGAAAATGAAATCTCTGATCTTAAAAATCTCTTGAAAAAATTTAAATCTAAATAATACTGTTCATTCAGTATATGTATTATAAAAATTATTTTTTATTTTATTATTTCATTCCTTAAGATTAATTAAAATGTCTTAACATTTTTTTTTATTGTTATTTTTGGGGTGAGGGAGTGTCAGCCTAAATATACTTAGGACTGAGTATTTCTTATGC
The DNA here is from genome assembly GCA_030280995.1 of Hemileia vastatrix. Taxonomy (NCBI): domain Eukaryota; kingdom Fungi; phylum Basidiomycota; class Pucciniomycetes; order Pucciniales; family Zaghouaniaceae; genus Hemileia; species Hemileia vastatrix. The sequence goes on along the minus strand of JASXTE010000012.1, from coordinate 123,908 downwards.
TTAAAATAAGATAACCTTAACTAGATTAAGCTTATATCTTAAAAATAAGGTTAAAATAATAATATATATTATTTTATTATATATATATATAATTATTATTCTATTATATAATTTATAATAGTTTAAATAGCTTATCCATGGCCTAATAATACTTATTAAGGTGTTAATGGAGTCATAATATACTTATCTTAAGTGATATGAAGTAATTATTGACATACATAAGCTTATATGTATACATAAATCTCATATTCAGTGAAATATGCAGTATATTATGTATATTTAGGTATATAAGTGGGTTTTAGCCCCTTAATAGTCTATAAACTTTGTTTTTCTGCTTATTTTAGGTCATATGGACGAAATCAGTGGACTCACAACGCCTACAGAAGCATAGACACCTATATCAGGCGCATACACCCAGTTTGGACAACTAAAATTACTTCCTTGGATGGTTATTCAGGGATTTATGGGTTGGAAAGATGTTTTTGGGTTAATGTGGATGCTTGGGGATGTTATTGGGGGCTTGGACATTTTATTTGTTTCCTTTATATGCTTTTAGTTTCATTAAATCTCTTTTTGATCATTTATTTTACCTGTTTCTTTATGGTATCCACTTTTATCTGGGTTTTCTATTTATGGTATGACTCTGTGTTATTATTAATAGTGATGGAGGGTCCTTAATGGAGGTCTGGGTGTTGAAACTGCTTGAAGTGGACGCCATGGGGAGGTGATGGGCCCTCACAGTGCTGTAATTGCCGGGGATAGCAGTGACATCATCTGGATTGAAGGTCTGTGCACTCCAGTGGATTTGGGTATAAGTAAGAAGGGATTTTGACGGTTTATTATCATCATTCAATTACTAAACTTCAAACAAACACTACAATACAATTATTAGTATTCAGAAATATATTATAAAAGCCCTTATAAATTGATATTATCTTTATAATAGCTATAACTATATTTTATTCTTCTATTTTCCACCACTAGCACGCATTTAAATCCAAGTATTGTGAGTTTTATTTGAGTATAACTATTCTATTAGTCTTCCCCTGAGGTTTAATCACTAAATCATTTATTAATAAGTAGTAGGACCATAAAATAACACTATTATATCATACTTATATACTAGACTATACTGACAATAATCCAGGGTCAAAGAAGTTTCAAGAGTTTGGCCAACTCCAATAATAGATTCAGGAGGAGGGGTTCCAACTAGACAAGAAGAATTGGATCAGTAATTATTTTTGTTGAAGAAATGGAATAATTAATTTGGTACTTACAGATTGGAAGCTCATCAAATCTGTAAGCAGCTGGGATTTGGATCTCTGACGATTTTGTTATGGTCATAGTGGGTGGATCAACTAGGGAAAGATATGGATTCTCATGGTCTTCCTCTGAAGGATCCTGAGAAGGTGAACTGGGATGCTGATGTTCCTGGGGCCTAGTTGGAGCAGTGAGATTGTTGTTGTTGTTTTGGTTGTTATTTCTGTTGGATTCAGCTGGAGGAGGTGCTGGTGATGGAGTACCAGGGTTGTTAAAGGATGGATCAGGAGAGGGGGATTTGGAAGCAGACTGCTCTTTTCTGGATGGAGAATTTGAAGAGATGGAACTGTCAGAAGAGTAGTTGGCTGACAGAGGAGAGGTGTAGTTTCTTTGTCTTAGTTGGGGACGAAGTTGTTGTTGTGGAGCAGTGTGTGGTGTTCTGGTTTCTTCTTGGGGTTCTCTGGCAGTTCTCCTAGAAATCTGGGAAATTTTGGTGTTTTTGGATTTTGGAAGGGTGGATTGCATTGCTCTGGGAGCAGTAGGAGGTAGTTGGGTTGAGTTGTCGTTGTTATCTGGATGAGTTTGGCTATTTTCTGGCCGTTTTTGGAGGTTTTGGCCCTGATTTTTGCTGTTTGGTGAGGCGGGCGGGCCGCCCGACGTCGGCCGGGCCGCCTGGACGCGGTCTAGAAGCCTAGGGGTTGATTTTGAAGCTTTTGGAGCTAATTTAGCAGTGATAAAAGCAGTTTCTTGAGAAGCTAAGGCTGGTCTTTTTGGAAGAGTGTGGGAGGCTGAGCTTCTGGATCTTCTGGAAGGAGCTGAAGATAGAGAGGAAGAGGATGGACCAAGTTCTGGAGACCTGGTGGGGGATCTGGAGATGTACTTGTGAGAAGGAGAAGGCGGAGGAATAGGATAGTGGGCATCTCTGTCACATTTCTTTTTTTTGGAATAGCAGGAGTCACAAGCCCTGTTGTAGAATTTGGCTTCTGGATTTGGAAGAGTGAATGTGCAAGGTCTGCACATGTGTATGCACTGTTTGCAGGCATAGTCCCTTGGAGCAGTGAAGCAAGGAAGAGTAGAGGAGTCAACAGCGGGGGATCCAGACATGATTTGTGGAGTGAAAGGTGATGAAAAGGATAAGAGAAGATTTTGTCAGTGATGAATAGAAGATGAAGTGAAGGTGGACACTCCGTGGGTCTGGCTGTGTGTGTGTAATGCATGAAATTGGCTGGGTCAGATTCATGCAAGATTCTGTCAGTCCTCTATGACTCTAAACTGGAAAATTTATAAGTCCTCCAAGACTTTAAACTGGCTGGTTTCAAGATTTTATCAAGAAGTAGTCCGTCAAGACTTTAAACTGAACACTGTTGTAGTCCCCCAAGACCTTAAACTGAGGGTTGTAAGTCCCCCAAGACTATAAACTGAGTGAAAATTTTTTGTTGTTGGAGTTGGTTTGAAAGATTGGTGGAGGGTATCCACAGGGGGAGCCTCCGAATTTAGCAAAGGCAAGTTTGGGGGTAATTGATGGGCTGGCAGCTCTATTCATAATTACCCCAGAATGTTAGTTTTTTCTCTGTGTCTTAATGTGGTTGATCTCTGGTTCTGGGTTTATGATTTAGGTTTTGAGTCCCCCAAGACTTTAAACTGAGGGTTTTTGAGTCCCCCAAGACTATAAAATGAGGATGGTCCCCCAAGACTTAAAACTGAGGGTTGTTTGTGGTTACATCCTATAGAGGGTGTGGTCAATTTTTCTTTTCTGAATCAAACTCAAGTACTAGTGGAATTACAGAGTGAATCAAGAGATGAAATGAAGTGTTCAGAATTAGCCTTGAACTGGTGAATTAGGTGTCTTCTGTTCTCAATGTCCTGTGGATCTCTAGCAGGAGTGGATTGGAAATAGTGAAGCAGAAGTTGTTTCTGTTGAGATGTGTGTTGTTGGAACTTGGCCTTGATAGTGGGAAAGTGTGTTGGTGTTGGTGGTGCAATGGATCCTACATTGTTATCATCACTATCAGAAGAGGAAGGAACTGAGAAGTTATCAGTTTTAAAGTTGAAGGAAGAAATGGATGTTCTTTACCATCAGATGGACCAGGGATGGGGGAACTAGTTGCTTTATGGGTTGTGGCACTCTTCTGGGAAGGGTGGAGCTTTTTGATTAATCTGGGTATCAGGATGGATGGCCTAGATCTTTTGGTGCTGGCAGAAGAAGGACCAGGTTGAGGCGGAGGTGAATCTGTTGTAGAAGAAAGTGGACCAGGTCTGTGGCAGGTCTTCTTTCTGGAGTGGCAGACATCGCAGGACGTTCTGTATGGATGAACAGGTGGTGTTATGGCGCAGATTAAATTATTGTTGATGCAGTATTGGCAGGGGCCCATTTCAGAGGCAGATTTGGAAAGGAGGTTAAACATGGTGGTTGGATGAAGAAAGAATGCGGACATTCTCAATTGGAGGGAGGATGTGGTCTTCCAACATTGGCAGGGGCCTTTGTTGTGTGATTTGGTGCTGTTTGTGCATGTCTTAATTGACATCTGTTAAGGAATTTGGTATTTTTCTGGTTTTATTCTGTGGATATTGGGTCTGCGGGTATGTAGGTACTATCATTGGATAGCCCTGGTTTTTCTCTATATTTTATGTCTTGAAGACATTTTTCATATTGTGAGTTTTAAGGGGTCATTTCCTCATTTTTCATTTATAAAAGATTGCTGTTTAATTTTGTTATTCGTGTTTTACGGGCTAACCTTAAGGCTTAGGGTTAAGTGCTTAGTACCATTTGATAGAGCTAATTTTTCTCTATATTTCATGTCACAATGTTGTTATAGTGAAATTCCGTGTTTTAAAGGTTTTAGTAGTTGTAGCTAATTTTTCTAAGTAGATTTGTCAGCCTGTATATCTCCAGGACTGAGTAAAAAGTGATTATAAGTTATGTTAAACACATGAACTATACATGGGACTAATAAATAAGAGTACACAAATAGTATACATAAGTAAAATTATGATAATACACAAAAAATGCCATTATAACACCTTATATACACGCATATATCCACCTTTTATAGGTCTTATGTACTTAATATTAAGTTGGAATATGTTAGGGTAATCTTAAGAACCTTAAGTATAAGGCTGCATAACTTTTAAGTACACTTAAAGCTGTTATATTCATTGTTTTATGCAAAAAACAAGAAATGCGCTTTATTTCACTTAAAAGTTGACTATATGCGCTATAAAATTGAGAATATCAAAATTGCGCTTTGACAGATCAATTGGGCTCATTTAGAACTATTGATTTGGCTATTTAAATGCATAAAAATAACACTTTTCAAATTTGGTGTTTTTTATGCCAGAAATGGCTTCTGTGTACTGGCCACATACTGCCTGCTTTTTTCCCGTGTGAATAGCTTCATTTTTAGCAAAGTTAGCTTTTTCACACTATAATTACCCCACATTCTACGCCCACTGTGGGGAAACACACTAAAATAGGTGACAGGCGCTTATTTAGTGTCCTAGCTTAATTAATAATGCATTGACCCTGTTTATATGCACTAATTTCATTAATAACCTCACTCTTGGCACTTTATTTCATCACCACGCTTAAATTCGCCTAATTTTAGTCAAGGATTTACCCGTGCAAGAGCCTGCCAAGAACTGCATGTAGTTACCCCACATCTCACGCTCTTTTTTAAGTTTTTGGGTGGTTTCTCAGTCAATTTTGGTTATTTTTGAATGGGAATTTCACGTAGTATAATGTCAGGATTAGCCCCATTATTTCTACAGTCGATCCCCCTTATTATTAAGCTATTATTAACCTTAAAAAGTCTCCTTTAGTCCTTAATATTATTGTTTTATACGCATATACTCTCTTTTTGTCTTTTTCTTTAATTTTGATGGATTTCCCTTATTATTTCAGGATTTTGGCGGTTATTACTCTTCTAATTATGTCATGGGTCACTGGGAATGTTGATGGGAATGTCTATTAGTTGTTTAGAGGTGTGATTAACTGTGTATTGGGTGGTACATCAAGGGAATCATTGGGGAACTCAGTGTGTATAAAAGGAGGAGGTTTTTGGGTTGTATTTCTTCATTCTTTATCATTACAATTTAACCAATATAACCAAACCAATTACAATACATATCAATTAGTACTTTTATAAGACTTTTGAATAGTATCTGAATTTATATAATCTATTTTTCTACCAACTATAAAGATTGTAAGCCATATATAAGAATAGTGAGAATTATATTACTGAGACCTTTATATTTGATTATATTTTACAACTTAGTGGATTAGAACTACAGTATTCATATAGGACCATTAAAATCTTCTAGACAACTGACTATTCAAGCTAGTTCACGTCCTTGTACTTGACCTTAGCCTGACAATTGGGGACCTTTCCTCAAGAATTCTGTTATAATCCTGTAAGTGAAATTTTCAAAAGAAGGTGCACGTAAATAATATCCCTATAGAAATATTTGGATAATTACAACAGGTTGGGTTAACTTATATAGTGATTTCAGAAAAAGAAGCCCTGTTATATTATAAAATTGTGATATTGAATCAACAATTTTACCACTAATTTAACTTATAATTGTTATTAGTGGGTCTGTCAATAGACCAATTAAATTTGAGATCTTTGCAGATAAAATTTTTACCACTAATTTAACATATAATTGTTCTTAGTGGGAGTCTGTCAATAGACCAATTAAATTTGAGATCTTTGCAGATAAAATTTTTACCACTAATTTAACATATAATTGTTCTTAGTGGGAGTCTGTCAATAGACCAATTAAATTTGAGATCTTTGCAGATAAAATTTTTACCACTAATTTAACATATAATTGTTCTTAGTGGGAGTCTGTCAATAGACCAATTAAATTTGTGATCTTTGCAGATAATAAACCAATTAAACTGATTAATTGTTTTCTTTTAACAGGACTCTTAATATTTTCTTTTATTGGTTTGTAAAATTCATTAAATATTGAGAAAGAATCATACTGACAGTTGTTTTCTTTTGAATATAAAAACACGGCTACATATTGTAGACCAGTTAAATCAAGTGACCACATAAAAGCATATTTGTCTTTTGGCACTTAAATATTCACTTCATACCAATAAGTAAGCAATAAAATTGTCTTCAGTGGTATTGATAAATACTGATAAAACTCCTTTTTGAAGTTTTCATATCTAAACTTTCAATTCTTTAAATTCCACGTAAAAATGTGTGACAACAATGAAATTGTAAGTAATAAGCTAAAACCTTATAACTTAAGACCTAGAGCTGAAAGACCTGTTACAGGACATTCAAATGGAGGGCCAGGACTCTCCCATAATCAACAACACTCCGTCAATGTCTCTGGAGGAAAGGGAAAAGCTTTTAAAGCAGGTTTCAATAAAGAAAATAAAAAATACTTTACAAGAACAAGTTCACTCCCTATCCACCCTACTGAACACCTTGACAATAAGAGTCAACAATATAGTGGACCAGATCAACAATCTGGAAAAGAGAGCGGCTCAAGGTTTCATAGAAGTCAACCAAGCTCTAGTGGACATAAAGACTCAACCACCAACAGTGGCACCCAACAATTCAATAGCAACACCTCCAGCCCAAGAGGAGGACCAAAAAATTACTGTAAGCAAATGGAAATGGGCTTGGTACGCCCAAAACTACAACAATCCTCAACAGCAGGGCTCCAGCAGTCACCCTTACAGGGGAAAGGCAAGGAGAGGCAGGGGAAGTGGGATAAGACCTTGGTAAGTCATCCAACTTCTTATGATCAATTATATCAACCTGAAAATAAATTACTTATAGGTAATGAGATTGATAAGGAAATATTGGATATTATTGATAAGGATTTAAAGGATTATTCATTTGAACAGAATATGTTAAACTTGTCTTTACATGAGGACAATGTAAATAGTTTTATTGATCACCAGGAAAATACTATTAATATAAAAATGGAATCAAATGAATTAAATCTTGACCCTGATAATGAGTCTTCTGAATTGGACACGGAAAAAATAGAATATTTTTTAAAAGAGAATCCAATGGAATCAAAAATAATAAGTAAATTATTATTGAGAATTGAAAAATTGGAAGAGTTCTCAAAAGATTCAAACATTAATACAGAAAATGTATTATTACAACTAACACAGTCATTGAGTACCACAGCCAATAAATTAAAAATTATTGAAAATTCAAATAATGAATTGATCAATGAGAATAAAAGATTAAACTCTGAGATTAGAAATTTAGAAAGTAAATTAGAACACTCTCAGAATATTATGGCTACCATAGAGGGACGTGTAAAATTGTCTTTTTCAAATGTAAATGATACTTTAACTCATGTACCTGTAATAAAGAATAGGTTACAAAGAGTAGAAATTGAAGTAGCTAACATTTTGAAAAATACTGAAACAAAAAAGGATAATACCTCTTATGTAGAAAGAGTACCAGTTTTTATGAAACACTCTGATGATAAACCAATGATGGAACATGAACATAGTGTCATGGGCTCTGAGAATATAAAATCAGTAAAAGATGAAATTAATGATCATCTTTCTAAAGTGAGTGAATTACTCAATATTCCTCAGGTTAGGGAAGCAAAAACTAGCCAAAAGAACTGGCCTAAGTTAGATCAGTACCCTTCTTTTGACGGGGATTCAAAATCTGATTGGCAACAATTCATACAAAGAATTGATAACTTAAAATTTTCATATAAATTACCTGATGAAGAAATTACTTCAAAGTTAATATCTTTATTTACAGATGTGGCCTTATTATGGTTTGAATCTGTATTGAGTGAGGGAATTAATTACTCCTGGAATGAATGGAAGGCACTAATTGAAAGGCAATTTGGTGGCCCAAAATTTAGAATCACTCAACAAAGACTGTATGAAAGGGCCAGATATAATCCAAATTCTGGAGATAAAAAACTAGAACCTGTTCAGACAAAGAACTGGAGGGGTTTTGGTTCAGTATTAAATCCAATTGGCAAATACAAAACTGCTGTATTCTTTAAATATAATAATGGATATGTTAGAGCAGTTTGTGAATTTGTAGTAATGGATAATAATAATTGTAGTGATTGGTTTATTATTGGCAATGATTTATTGACAAAATTTGGCATTAAACTAGATCCTGCAAACAGTTGTTTCACCATAGGGGTGAATGGTAAAAGGAAATTCAAAATATGTTCTGAAAATTCAGTATATGCCATTTCTCCTAGAGAAGAACAACTGCAAGGTGGAAGAACCACCAATGAAGTGGGTGAATTGGAAAATGAAATCCAAAAGGCCTCTTTCAGTCCTCAACTCTCAAAAATTGAACAAGAAGATATTTTGAGATTGATTAAATCATATCCTATGGCATTCGCTCATGGCTCAAATGAACTAGGATTGGTCAAAGACCATGAGATGAAAATCTCTTTAAGCTGTGATCTGGATAATATTCCTGGCAGTTTAAAAAAGAAACCTTACCCAGCATCTCCTGCAAAAAGGAAAGATATTGAAGACAATATAAAATTGTTGTTGGAAATGGGTATTGTTGAAAAAGTGGACACAACACCTAAGTATTGTGTCATTTCACCAGTATTAATCTCTTATGAAAAAGATAAGGCAAGATTATGCGGTGATTATAGAGCTCTGAATACATATACAGTAGATGATATTTACCCTCTACCAAGGATAGCTTCTATCCATGCTACCTTACAAGGAGCAAAATATATTTCCTGTCTGGATGGGAACAAGGGTTACCACCAGATTCCTGTGGAAAGAAATTCTCAAAATTACTTATTAATAACCACACATATGGGTATATATAAGTATGTGAGAATGCCATTTGGCCCAAAGAATGCCCCTTCAGTCTTCCAAAAATTGATGGATAGTGTTTTTCATCAGGAAATGGTTGAAGGATGGTTATTGGTCTATATTGATGACATCATAGTGTTTTCAAAGACATATGATGAACATTTAAATCACCTGAAAAGAGTCTTTCAAAAAATGGATGAAATTAATATGACTATTGCATTAAAGAAATTTAAGTTTGGATTTCAATCCTTGAAAGTACTTGGACATGTTGTATCTGGATTACAAATTTGTGTTGACCAGAATAAAGTGGCAGCAATTAAAAACATTGGGATACCTAAAAATGTAAAAGAGGTTCAAAGTTTTTTGGGTATGTGTGGATATTATAGACAATATATTAACAATTACCAATCCATTGCAGCCCCTTTAACAACATTAATCAGGAAGAATGAAGCTTTCATTTGGAATAATGAAAGACAACACGCCTTTAATAAATTAAAGGAATGTTTAATGTCAGCTCCAATATTAGGACTGCCAGATTTCACCCTACCTTTTATCTTGTACACTGATGCAAGTTTCATAGGTTTGGGTGCTGCTTTACAGCAGAAACAGATAATAAATGGAAAATTATCTGAAGTAGTTATCTGTTATATATCCAGAACCTTAAGAAAAACAGAATTAAGGTATGGTGCCACACAGCTAGAATGTTTAGCCGTGGTGTGGGCTTTGGAGAAACTTCATTACTATCTGGAAGACCAGAAGTTTGAACTTATAACAGATTGCAGTGCAGTAAAATCATTACTAAACATGAAAACACCTAATAGGCACATGTTTAGATGGCAACTAGCTGTACAAGAGTACAGAGGAAGAATGACAATCACTCACAGAGCAGGAACATTGCATTCAAATGTGGATTTATTATCCAGAAGTCCTTTGCCAAATGATGCTGACAACCCAGCTTATGTACCTGAAAATGAGGTTATACATATATTTGGGATTTATATAGTGGATTTAGAAGAAGAGTTTATGCAAACTTTATTGGAAAATTATTCATCTGATAAAGATTTGTCTAAACTATCTACCATTCTTAATGATCCAACAAATGCCTCCATGAGTGCATTAATTAAAACCTTGCCTCCAAAGTATAAAAATGCGTTGGAAAAAGGTAAACTATCAATTGAAGATGGATATATATATTACAAGAAAAAGTTAAGCAATGTAATAGTAATACCACCTTCTATGAAAGAGTTAATGTTGAGTACTTGTCATGATGACATCTTAGCTGGTCATTTTGACTTTAACAAAACATTAACCAGAGTTAAAAATACAGCCTGGTGGATAAACATGAAAGAGGATGTACAAAAATACATTGAAACATGTGACTCTTGTCAGAAATCTAAAAGATTAACTGGGAAGAGAGCTGGGTTGTTACAACAAATAGAGCAGCCAAAAGCTCCATGGGAAATTATAAACATGGATTTTGTAACTGGCTTGCCATTAGCAGGAAAAGGAAGTTTCAATTCTTGCTGGGTAATAGTGGATAGATTAACAAAAATGTGTAAGTTTATCCCTATCCATAAAGAGGTATCTGCTAAAGACTTGGCGTTACTATGGTGGACTCAGATGATGAATACTGCTGGGTTCCCCAAAGCCATAATCTCTGACAGAGATCCTAAATTTACTTCAGAGTTCTGGACATCTTTGATGGAAGTATCAGGTTGTCAATTAAAATTGTCTACAGCACACCATCCACAAACTGATGGGCTGGCTGAGAGGATGATACAAACTCTAGAAGAAATGATCAGAAGATATTGTGCCTTTGGATTAGAATACAAAGACAATGAGAAATTCACACATGACTGGGTAACATTAATTCCTGGCCTTGAATTTGCTTATAACAGCACAACTCATTCTGTAACAGAGAAGAAACCATTTGAACTCTGGCTGGGATATGTACCAAATACCCCAGTAAATCTTTTAAATAAACTACCAAGGTTGGATATACACCCTGGCACTAAATCCTTTATTCATATGCAACAAATGTGTAGAAAGCATGCAGAAGAATGCATCCAAAAAGCATTTGAATATGAAAAGAAAAGGTGGGACAAATCTCATAAAGAATTTGAATTTAAAAAGGGAGATGAAGTCCTCATATCAACACTACATTTTAACTTACAAGGTAATGTTAAATTAAAGGATCCCTTTGTAGGACCTTTTGTAGTAAATAAAATGGTTGGGAATAATGCAGTGGAAGTCATATTATATGCTCCATATGATAGGAAACATCCAGTTTTCCCTATCTCATTATTGAAACCTTACCATGCAAATGATCCTGACTTATTTCCAAAAAGAAGGGGAAGGCCTAAAAAGCAACCTGAAGAAATTGTGGAAAAAGCAGAGATTGAAAAAATACTCAAGAAAAGAATCCTTACTAAAGAAAAAGGAACTGAGTATTTACTAAGATTTAAAGGGAAATCAAATGAATTTGATAAATGGATACCTGAAAAAGAAATTTCTAATTTATCCACCCTTCTTAAAAAATTTAAACAGAAATAAATTTCTGTTCAACCAGCTGAGGGGTTAAAAAACCAGTACTCATAATATTTTATTATGTTTTATTTCTTTAAAGTTGAATCTTTAATGCTACAGATTTATTCTGAATACCTGAAAATTACAAATTAAATAAAATAAAATGTATAACTTATCATTTTTTTTATTGTTTTTTTGGGTGGGCGAGTTTCAGCCTGTATATCTCCAGGACTGAGTAAAAAGTGATTATAAGTTATGTTAAACACATGAACTATACATGGGACTAATAAATAAGAGTACACAAATAGTATACATAAGTAAAATTATGATAATACACAAAAAATGCCATTATAACACCTTATATACACGCATATATCCACCTTTTATAGGTCTTATGTACTTAATATTAAGTTGGAATATGTTAGGGTAATCTTAAGAACCTTAAGTATAAGGCTGCATAACTTTTAAGTACACTTAAAGCTGTTATATTCATTGTTTTATGCAAAAAACAAGAAATGCGCTTTATTTCACTTAAAAGTTGACTATATGCGCTATAAAATTGAGAATATCAAAATTGCGCTTTGACAGATCAATTGGGCTCATTTAGAACTATTGATTTGGCTATTTAAATGCATAAAAATAACACTTTTCAAATTTGGTGTTTTTTATGCCAGAAATGGCTTCTGTGTACTGGCCACATACTGCCTGCTTTTTTCCCGTGTGAATAGCTTCATTTTTAGCAAAGTTAGCTTTTTCACACTATAATTACCCCACATTCTACGCCCACTGTGGGGAAACACACTAAAATAGGTGACAGGCGCTTATTTAGTGTCCTAGCTTAATTAATAATGCATTGACCCTGTTTATATGCACTAATTTCATTAATAACCTCACTCTTGGCACTTTATTTCATCACCACGCTTAAATTCGCCTAATTTTAGTCAAGGATTTACCCGTGCAAGAGCCTGCCAAGAACTGCATGTAGTTACCCCACATCTCACGCTCTTTTTTAAGTTTTTGGGTGGTTTCTCAGTCAATTTTGGTTATTTTTGAATGGGAATTTCACGTAGTATAATGTCAGGATTAGCCCCATTATTTCTACAGTCGATCCCCCTTATTATTAAGCTATTATTAACCTTAAAAAGTCTCCTTTAGTCCTTAATATTATTGTTTTATACGCATATACTCTCTTTTTGTCTTTTTCTTTAATTTTGATGGATTTCCCTTATTATTTCAGGATTTTGGCGGTTATTACTCTTCTAATTATGTCATGGGTCACTGGGAATGTTGATGGGAATGTCTATTAGTTGTTTAGAGGTGTGATTAACTGTGTATTGGGTGGTACATCAAGGGAATCATTGGGGAACTCAGTGTGTATAAAAGGAGGAGGTTTTTGGGTTGTATTTCTTCATTCTTTATCATTACAATTTAACCAATATAACCAAACCAATTACAATACATATCAATTAGTACTTTTATAAGACTTTTGAATAGTATCTGAATTTATATAATCTATTTTTCTACCAACTATAAAGATTGTAAGCCATATATAAGAATAGTGAGAATTATATTACTGAGACCTTTATATTTGATTATATTTTACAACTTAGTGGATTAGAACTACAGTATTCATATAGGACCATTAAAATCTTCTATACAACTGACTATTCAAGCTAGTTCACGTCCTTGTACTTGACCTTAGCCTGACAAGATTAGTGGTTTTTATTGGTTTTCTGGCTTCAGGGAGGCCGGGCCGCTTCAGGCGGCATCTCCGACGTCGGGCAGCCCACCCGCCTCTGTTTTAGGAGGTTGGGGAGCGCTCCAGGAGGGTTTTTTATGCAATTTGGCAGGTACAGGCGCCAGATTGGTGGGTGCGCATGGGCTCTTAGATAGTGGTCTGTGTGTAAATAGTGAATAAGACAGTTTGGGGCAACCTTAATCATCATACAACCATCCGGAGGTGATCTCATTGTTCCTCACTCAGTTTTCACTGTTTTCTGGCCACAATTGGCTGTGTTTGTTGCAAGTGAGTTCTTCATTTAACTTAACTTTAGCAACTGTTTTCTCTGTTATAGTCTTGCAAGCTATAGCAAGTATTATTGCTGTCTCTGGTGTGGACTTTGTTCTACATTTCAGTTCTTTGGTCTTGTAGTCTATCTGGTGACTACTTTCTTGGCTCATCAAGCAGTCAAGTGTGTTTAAAAGGGGTCTTTAGCAAAACAGGAACCAACTTACTTTAGCAAGTAAATCTCACTCTATTTTTCTAAAGGGACAGGGGATTTCTCTCTGGTTTTTCTCCAACTCCCTTGGTCAAGGCCTATAGCTAGTACTATAGGATTGTCTACAACATGTGTGGCAAAGATAATTTATTTGAAAGGTGTAGAAGAAACTGTAGAATTGCAGAATTGAAAGAACTTACTTTTAGATCCCAATCTCACAACCCCATGACTTTTTCTTATATCTTTCACTAAAGATATGTACCAAATCTTCTTTTTTGAACTTGAATAAAAAATAAATGAGAATATTGAGAGAGAGAAGAGAATTGATAAAAAAATTTAAGAATACTTGCAGAGAAGAGACACATTTAAAATAGAAAGTTGAAAATCTACTTGGTATATCTTCAAGTGGGCTGAGATACTACAGCTTGAGAATTCCACATCTTGGGAAGAGGTTGTAACTCCAAGATGATAATCCCTTATTACTCTAAAAAAGAAATACTCTCACCAGAGCCTCAGCCATACTGGAAAACATCAGAGGCATCACTAACTTCTCTTATCCTCTTGCAACAATCTGAATGATTAATTATCAATTTTAAGCCATGGATATTCTTCAAAACATTATCTTCAGGTGATGACAACATCATGTGAAGCCTCCTTTCATCTTCACTGCTCAACTCCAAACTGATTCCCACATCAAGCTGATAACCAATCCTTGCCTGAAAATACATCAAGAGTGGACCACATAACACAGATTTAACCACTCCCTTAGCAGTATAGAATTGAAATTTTCCTTATGTCCCATCAACTTCCAACTTCAAAACTTCAGCAGTCCCCACCAACTCAGTGATATAACCATGAATTCCCCTCCAATTCCCACCAATACCCAACTTGATGGGGAAGCCCAGATGAGCAGCCTCATACAAAGATATAAGGTTAATTTGAGAACCTTAATCTACCAATGCCCTAGCTTCCCTTCTGCTTAGGGTGAAATTTTCATAGCCCAAGGGAGAAGAAAAATGATTTTCCTAATTCTCTCTAAACCTATCAAAAGAATCACAAACATAATCCAACTCAAAAGAGGTCACCCTTCTCCTAGTCAACAACTTCTCCTTCCCATCAACTAAACCAGGAATCATAGCATACAACTCCCCATAAATGAGGGAGAACTGACTCTGATTCATCCTTTCCAACACAGAGGGTATCACATTAGACTGAAAAGAAACAAATTCCCTCTCAAAGTGAGCCATTGGATTCACCACCTTGGTCCTTGAAGATTTTTGACAACCAGAGCCAGAATTATCCATATATTTCCCAAAAAAAGGAATGAAAACCTGATCCTTCAAAAGAACCTCTAACTCCTTCAGGGTTTTGTAATAAAGCCAAGAGAATATCTGTCACCTGATAACCAATGCACAAGGTTGAGGGTGTTACTGAGTAAGTGAGACTTAAAAGGTGAATTGAGAACTACTTTGAAGCACAGAGGATTACTTCAAGGGAGTGTTTTGAAGATATGTCAAAGAGAAATTTATATGGCTTTGAGATAGGTTAAAGAGGAATATTAATGTATTTTTTAAAGTGACACCAATTATTCAGGATAATCTCACAAAGGGTTGGAACTTAATAATCAAAGAAAGGTTTTAGGAATTTAAGATTGATGAAAACTGATTATTAAGAAAGGTAGGAAACAATAATAGACTTATATAATTTCAACTATTATCACGATGATATTATAATTTAATTCTAAGGAATTTTGAACCCATCCAACCAATTATTTAGATAACCCTACCTCACATTGACCCCTTTAATAAATCATCATTACCCTATCACAGAACCCCCAGTATAACCCAGAGATCCTTTACAGGAACTATCTTCCCCTAATCACAGACCCTTAATTACTCTCAGATACAAAATAGCCTACATTTAGAATATTCCATTGAACACAGCACTAATACGCCACACATTTGCTTAATTTTGAGAAGTATAAGAATATTACTGACTAATTTAGAATTTAAGATTTAGATAGCATGGTAAATAGTTTGGTTAAATCAAGACACATCAAGGGAAATACAGTTTCTATGTAGATGATACTTCTGTGCTTTGCCTATGAATTTGTGTACTGGATTATGGACTAAAATGTTGAATTTTTCTTCAAGTGTCATGTGGCACATGACAGATTCCAAGGTATAAAACACCAGCTCTGTTGAGCATGAGAACTCTTCATGAACTTTAAATCTTTTACTTCTTGAACTTAAAAAATAATAAATATAATTTTATGCCTGAACACCAGGATCCTTCTCCAAATACACCTCATCCTATGTGGATGGCAGTATTCCCCTTTCAAAATTTAACTCACCATGCACCTATTTCTTGTTGAGAGTACTGCTTCTAGAGGTCCTCCCAAGAAGTCCAAATTTTGTTGGAGGAATTGAGTCACTTATGATGCATTGGAGAAGAATGAAATCACTGAAGGACAATTAACTTTGAATAAGTTTTGGTCAATTGATAAATATCAAACTGTTGTTGAAGATATAAGGGAAGTTCCTATCAAGAATGGTTCAATAGTGGATGGTGAAGATGACACGCTAAGTCAATGAGAGAGGAAGGAGATATCCATTTGGGTTGCCACCCTTAATTTGGACAAACAACCAGTGGATCTGGAAGAAGAGTTGATGAGCTTGTCAAAGATGGGTCAGAGCAGGTAGTTGAGGTATCTTCAACCCCAAAAAATGACAATTGGTTATTGAGGATGAGGATGATGAGGCAGTGGAGGTGGTTGGGACCACCAATCCCACTCTGTTTCTCAAGACAGATCCTGAATTTGAAGTAAGTAGTTTTAACTTTAATTTGTTCTGATTTATAAGATGACTGATTCTTTATTTGGACTTAAAAGAGATAGCAGTTGGATTTAAAATTAGTAGGAGGATTATAAAAGTTTAAATAAAGGACTAACTTTTTGAGCCAGGAATTAATGTTTTGGAAAAGCCAAAAGGTGATACTGGTAATAAAGGATAAGGATCTTTTGATAGAGGAGGAAGCTCAGGATTAGGATTTTTAGAAGAAGAATTTGTTTTGGCCTTTATGTTTAAAAAAAGGTGTGAATTTTGGATAGTCACTTTTTAGAACTTTGGGATCAGGAAGGGCAGCTGGTCCAGTATAGACGTTGTGATCTTCCAAAATTGGTGGAGCCCTTTTTTGGTCTGCTTGGAATTGTTTTGATATGTCTTAAATGGCATTGTTTAAATAATTAGGTGTTTTTCTGGAATTCTTCAGCAAATATTGGGACTACGGGTATGTGGGTACTACCATTGGATAGCCCCAGGTTTCTCTATATTTTATGTCTTGATGAAATTTTTCATATTTTAAGTATTTAGGGGTCATTTCCTCATTTTACATTTCAAAAGATAGGTGTTTAATTTTGTTTTTCGTGTTTTACCTGCTAACCTTAAGTCTTAGGGTTAAGTGCTTAGTAACATTAGATAAAGCTAATTTTGCTCTACATTTTATGTCTCAATGTTGTTATAGCCTAATTTTGTGTTTTAAGGGTTTTAGTAGTTGTAATAGATTTTTCAAGTATTTTGGGTATTTTTGGAGGTTTTTGGTGGTTTTCTGGCTTCAGGGTGGTCCGGCCGCCTCAGGCCAGCCTCCTGACATCAGGAAGACCGCCTGCTTTGGCGCTAGAAGGCTGGGAAGTGTTTCTAGCAGGGTTTTATGCAATTTGGTGGTCAAGAGCGCCAAATTTGTTGGTGTGCATGGGCTCTTAGATAGTGGTCTGTGTGTAGATAGTGAATAAGACAGTTTGGGGAAACCTTATTTATCATACAACAATCCAGAGGTGGTATCATTTTTCCTCACCCAGTTTTCACTGTTTTTGGTCACAATTGGCTGTGTTTGTTGCAAGTTTAGTTCTTCATTCAACTAAACTTTGGAAACTGTTTTCTCTGGTGTAGCTTTGCAACCTGCATCAAGTATTATTGCTGTTTCCTGTGCAACAAGTGCAAAGTGTTTGTTTTTCTCATGTAGATTTTTCTGCATTTCCTCCCAACGTTTGGCAGACTGCCTGCCTTGGTGCTAGAAGGCTGGGAAGCATTTCTAGAGGGGTTTTATACAATTTGGCGGTCAAGAACGCCAAATTTGTTGGTGTGCATGGGCTCTTAGATAGTGGTCTGTGTGTAGATAGTGAATAAGACAGTTTGGGGCAACCTTATTTATCATACAACCATCCAGAGGTGATATCCTTGTTCCTCACTCAGTTTTCACTGTTTTTGGCCACAATTTTCTGTGTTTGTTGCAAGTTTAGTTCTTCATTTAACTCAACTTTGGCAACTTTTCTCACTGGTGTAGCTTTGCAACCTGCATCAAATATTATTGCTGTTTCCTGTGAAACAAGTGGACAGTGTTTGTTTTTCTCATGTAGTTTTTTCTGAATTTCAGGTTCTTTGGCTCTCAGTGGTCTGTTATTGGCTACTGTCTTCACTTTTTAAGCATTCAAGAAGTGTTTTGGAAGGGGTATTGTAACAGTCTCTGATTTGCTGTAGCAAATAAATCTCACCTGGTATTTCTCAAAGGGACAGGGGTTTTTCTTTCCAGTCTTACTCCAACTCCCTTGGTCAAGGCCTATATCTAGTACTATAGGATTGTCTACATTTCTGGAGCCCAATGTGGGGTAAGGATTTGTTAACTTTTTGGATTTACTGTTACTTTAGGACTCTCTTGTTTGTTTGGAAATTGATTTTCTGGAGTTCATTGGACCATGGCTTCTGGACCCTCTTCTCAAGTGGTGGTAGTGGCACTGCTGGTGCTGCTGAGTATGGTAATCCTCCTGTTTCTGTTAGGCCTTCTGTTAGGATCAAGTCCTGGAAGGGGCCTATGTTTATGGGGGAGGATGTAAAGTTGTTTCTGGAGCTTTTTGAGGCTGCTGGGAATTAAGATGGGGATTCTCACTTGGACATGGTGAAGCAAGTCATTATTTACATTGGTGAAAGGGCTTTCATGAAGGAAGTTGCTGCAATTGAGTGCTATAAAAGGAAGGATTGGAAGAATTTGTGTCTGCAAATGACAGACAGGTGGGTATCCAGGTACTCTATGGTGGATCTCAATATGATTGCTAGTGAATGGCAATCTTATGGAGGTGTGGATAACCTCCACACTTATAGGAAGTTTCTGGATCAGTTGGAGCCAGTGGTGGAATATTCGGTGGACATGCAGGAGTTAGAGAGCACTGACTCTGCAAGGGATATTTTCTGGTCTGCCCTGGCCAGGAATGTCAGGATTGATGTTTTGAAGGGGTTGCCTAGGAAGGACAAGATGAAGGTCCTTCCTAATGGCAATCAGAAATTGCCTGCTCTTTCTGTGGTGAAGGAGTTTGTAGAGGGACATCTGAAACTATTGGCAGTGGATTCCTTCCAGGAAGCTAGCACTAAATATGTTAGCAAGGTCAGTGAGGCATTGGCTGAGGATGTTGAGGAGTCCAGAAAGAAGAAAGTGGTGAACAAGGGGAAGGCTCCTGAGAAGTCTAAGGAGGTGGACCCTGTGGTGGAGCAGTTCGCTGATTTAACAAAGCAGCTGCATATTTTTGTTCAGGAGGCTCAGAAGGCCAATAAGGCTCCTTCTAAGTCTAGAGACTATGATAGAAGGGTAGGTAGGAGTGATCCTTGGGTTTGCTCTTATTTTAGCAGAAAAGGGCACAAGTCCAATGATTGTTGGGCACTAAATAGAGATGTGTCTGAGGGGAAGGTGGAATTTCATGAGAAAGTGTTCAAGTTTCCTGATGGTTGTTTTGTGAAGCCTAATGATGGTCAGGCTCCAGTGGACTTGGTGGGGAGGAGACATAATCTCAACTCCAGAAGTCCAAGGTTTGAAGAGTTGCCAAATGAGGCTACTTTTTCTGAAAAAGGTGGAGATGATGGAAAGGGAAAGGGAAAGGAGGCCAATAGAGTCTCATTCACATCTTCCTTTGGTGGTTTGGAGTTGTATTCTTGTGGTGGAAAGTCAAGTGGAGAATGCTTGGCTGGTGTTTATGATGTGGAAGCAGGAAAGGTGGGAAGGCCTAAGAGCAGTGCTCATGCTCAACCAATGCTTAAGGCTTCAAAGATGGATCCTAAGCTGAGTGCAGCTAGGAAGAAGTACAGAAAAGAGGAGCTTTACATGATGAAAAAGGGTATTTCTGATATGGGACCCCCTAGTTTTGGAGCATTGGACATGAATGGTGAGCCAATGCTGATGGATGTTGATTCTGAATCTGAGGAGGATTTCCCTTTGGCTTCATTTCCAAAGCCTTCTGGAGTTAGAGGTTTTGTTGAGGGATCTGGTTTGATTCCTGTTGATGGTAAATCTGTTGGTGGTTCTGGTCCTCAGGAAATTTCTAGGACCAAGTTAATGAAGCAGAAGTCTCATTGAGAAGCCAGTGGTTTATGAACAAGTTAATGTTATGTACTCTATCCTGGAAAGGACGAATCAGGGTCAGGTTTCCCTCACTTATGGGGTAATGTATGCTATCAGTCCTGGGTTGGCTGATAGACAGAAAAAGTTTTTGACCAGGAGAAGGGTTTCTTCTGGGGAGGTGGAATACATATGTTATTCTGCTGAAAGGTTTGGTGAGGGGTTGGAAACTCATTTTTCTGCACCTCTGGGTTATGTCAATGTCACTCTGAATGGCAGGGAGGCTAGGTCATTGGTGGATTCAGGTTCTCAGATTAACCTGATTTCTTTTTTTGAGGCTACTTGTCTTAGCCTCCCCATCAAGACAGGTATTGGTGGAAATTTAAGAGGGATTGGTGGCCATGTCACTGAGTTGATTGTAACAGCTGAACTTGTGAAGCTGGATGTTGTTGGAGCCTCAGGGAAGTTTCATTTTTACATTGCCAATGGTAATGTAAAAGCTGTTTTGGGTTGACCATTCTTGATGGATTTCCAGGCAAGAATTGGTTATCAGTTTGATGTGGGAATCAGTTTGGAGTTGACTGGTGAAGATGAAAGGAGACTTCCAATGAGGCTCTCATCTCCTGGAGAGGATAGTTGGGAAACCAGGCCTGGTTTGTCTTCAATGTGCCAGTGCATGGATTGTTGTTGTAGAAGAGAAGATGTGGGTGCCACCTCCAGTTTTTTGGAGTGTGGCTCAGGCTCTAGTGAGAGTCTGTCTTTTTTAGAGTGATGAGGGCTGATCACCCAAGTGCTACAACCTCTCCCCAAGATGAGGAAATCCCAGGTTGTAATAGGTCAGCTCCCTTGGAGATATACCAAGTGGATTTTCAACTTTCTCTTTTTAATTTTTCTTTTCTCTGCAAGTATTCTTCAAGTTTTTTTTTAGGTATATGTTATCTCTAAAGATTCTCAATTATTTTTAATTTAAGTTCAAAAAAGAAAATGGGATATATGTCTTTATTGAAATATATGCAGAAAAGCTGATGAATGGTTAGAATGGGGTCTAAAAGTAAGTCCTCCTAATTGTGCACTGCTAGGGCTTCTTCTATCCCTTTCAAAAACATTACCTTGGCCATGTCTGTAAGCAATAAGGAAACACCTGGTTATTTTTGTAGGAAAGAATAAAACTCAAGAAAATAAAATAAAAATTTAAAGATTACTGAAGAAAATCAAGAAAAAAATCTGAAGATAATCAAAAAACAAGACAAAAATTATTTTTGTAAAGATCAACAAGATTAATTTTTGGGCCTCCAGCATGAGTTTAAATAGCACATATTTTTGAAGAACAAAGATCAGCAATATCAATTTTTGGGCCTCCAGAATGAGGATAAACTGCACAATTTTAGAAGATGTGATTCAGAAGATGAATCAAGATTTGAAGATTTGGAAGATGGAAGTGAGGATGAAGGTGTGTAATTGCAGAAAAGTTTTGGAGTGGTGAGATTGGGAAGTAAAAGTAAGTCCTCCCAATTGTGCACTGCTAGGGTTTCTTCTACACCTTTCAAAAAAATTACCTTGGCCACACATGTGAGCAGTGGGGAAACCTTGGTTTTTGTTCCAGGTCTGGTGGTAAAGATGTTCTGAAGATCCCTCAAGTTGAAGGCAGAGCCTCCAAGTACAAGTAGGTAGAGCAGAAGATTTGGCCTGTCAATGGGCCTATGCCTGTAGTTTAAATCCTCCTTTGTCAAGAGATCCATACTGTACTCCTCTGGTGAAGAATCCTCCTGATTTTGTGGAAAGTGCTAGGGTGATGGTGGAAAGGTTGAAAGTTGTTAATTTTGGTCCTGATGGTTGGTTGTCTGATGAGGAAAAGAAGTTGTTGTTGCATGTTATAGTGCTGGGGGAGAAAGTGGTGGCATTTGTTGAAGAGGAAAGGGGTGTGTTGAAACACTCTTATGGGGAACCTTACTTGATTCCTGTGGTTTTTCATGAACCCTGTCAAATCAAACCTATTCCAATTCCAGTTCCTATCAGGGATGATTTTGTGGAGATTGTTAGGGAAAGAGCCAGGACTGTATTGTAGGAAAAATCAACATCTAGTTACTCAAGTCTGGTTTTCAGTTTAAAGAAGAAGAACAGGAAGCTGAGGGTGGTGCATGTTCTTATAGCCTTGAATAGAGTCAATATCAATGATGCTGGGATTCCACCAAGTGCAGAGGATTTTGTGGAAGCTTTTTCTGGAAGGGTGTGTTATGGTTTGGGTTATATTATGGATGGTTATGATGAAA
The DNA here is from genome assembly GCA_030280995.1 of Hemileia vastatrix. Lineage (NCBI taxonomy): Eukaryota > Fungi > Basidiomycota > Pucciniomycetes > Pucciniales > Zaghouaniaceae > Hemileia > Hemileia vastatrix. The sequence goes on along the minus strand of JASXTE010000012.1, from coordinate 101,457 downwards.
GGGAGCTCCAAATGGATTCATGGCCATTTACAACCTTTGAGAATAATTTGGGAAGGTTCAGCTCACTAGGTTGCCTCAACGAGAAACTAATTCAGAAGAAGTATATCAAACACAAATGGCTTGGATTCTACAGGATGAGGTTCCTACTTATGCTGGTATTTTTATTGATGATGGTGGAATCAAAGCACCCTCCACTGATTATGGAATGAGGTGCTGAAGGAGAACACAGGTATAAGGAGATTTGTCTGGGAATATGCAATTACTCTAGAGAGAGTATTGTTTAGGATTGAAGAGGCTGGTTTGACCATTTCTGGGTCAAAGTTTTGTTTTTGTGCTTTTTCTCTGGAAATTTTGGGTCATGTGGTATGTAAAGAGGGAAGGATTATGGCGAAGAAAAAATTTAATAAAATTCAGTCATGGCCAAGGCCTAAAAATACTACTGAAGTAAGGGGTTTTTTGGGGGCTTGTGTGTATGTCAGGATTTTAATCAAAGACTTTTCTTTGTTTGCTTCACCTTTAAGGAGGCTGACCAGGAAAGTTGCAGAGTCAGAATGAAATGAAGAGTGTGAAGAGGCTTTTCAGAAGTTGAAGAATGTGGCAGGTGAAGATATTATTCTTCAAAAGTTGGATTATGGTAGGGAAGCTGGAAAATTTTATCTGGGGGTGGAATCAAGATATATTGCTGCTGGTGCTGGTTTGTCTCAGGAAGATAAAGCTGGGATGGTCAGGCCAGTACAGTATGAGGTTGAATCTATATATTCTCAAGCTAAGTTGGAATTGTGTGGTGTAGCAAAAATTTTGAAGAAGCTACAAAATTTTTTGTGCGGGCAGCATTTTGAGCTACAGGTGGATGCTAAATCTCTTGTTCAAATGATCAACACACCTATTCTTCCTAATGCTCCAATGTCTAGGTGGGTGGCATTTATTCAGCATTTTTCTCTTGATCTGGTACATAAACCTGGAAAAACTTTTACAATGACAGATGGATTATCAAGGACACTACCCACAGATGAAGATTCTGATTCTGAAGAATTTGATGAAGATGTCCCAGTGGTTAGGGCCAGCACAAAGGGTGCTGAAGATTTTTCTTACCTCCCCCATGAGGCTAAACTAGATGATTGTTCTCTCTTCCCCCAACAGGTTAAACTGGATGGTTCTGATCTTGATTCTGGTTATCAAGATGTTTTTGTTGATGAAGGTCGGGCTGTTGTTTGGGATGGCTCAAATTTAGAAAATGGTGTTTTGGTTAGTGAACTGGATTTTCATAAGATTCAGTGGAAGGAAAAGGATGTACCAAAGTTTAGGGATTGGTGTCTTGGTTGGGCCGGACATGTTGCTCATGTGCTCACTGGTGATTTTGATGATAGGCTTGTACCCTTGGATGTTGTGTTGTTGGATTTTGAAGATGAGGCCTGGGGTAAGACTGGGTTTTATTTTATCATGGTTGAATATCTTTTAACCTTTGAGAGGCCAGATATGTGTGATGATGATACTTGGGTGGCAATCAAGAAGAAGAGTCCTGGATTCTATGTGTCAGGAAGAAGGTTTATGAGGATGAGACTTCCAAATCCTCAAGTAGTGGTGACTCAGAAGAAGGGTCAAGAGTTGGTGTTGAAGTCTTTTCATGAAGAACTTGGTCATAGAGGCTTTGGGGAGACTTATAGAAGAGTAGCGGACAGATTTTGGTGGCCTGGTATGAAGTTGACTGTGCAGGGTCGGGTTCAATCTTGTGAGGAATGTCAAAGAAGAATTCACTTGAAACCTAAAGAGGTTGGATGTGCTACTGGTGAATCAACTGTGTTTGGAAGAGTCAGTTTGTATGCTTTCCATATCAAGGAGGTCAGGTATAAGTACTTGATTGTTTCCAGGGATGATTTGTCTGGTTGGGTTGAGGCAGCGCCTCTGGTTAATTTGACTGCCAAAAATGTGGCAGAATTTTTGAAGAAGGAATGGGTGTTTAGATATGGGTTGATGAAGCTGGTGACTGTTGATGGTGGGCCACAGTTTGGAGCTGAATTTAAAGAAGCTGTGGCAAGTATTGGTTCTAAATTCAGGATGGCTACACCTTATTATCCTGAAGCTAAAGGCATGGTTGAAAGAAGCCATCAAATTATCAATAATACTTTGGTGAAGATGTGTGGAGATAGTGATGACAAGTGGAGGCATTATTTACCCTTGGTGTTATTTGCCAATATGGTCACTGTAAAAAGGACAACTGGCAATTCCCCTTATGAATTAATGTTTGGGTAGGAAGCTGTTCTACCAGTGGATTTGGAAGCCTTCTCTTATCTTGGAATTGATTGGGATGATGTGTGCTCAACTGAAGATTTGCTCTGTTCCAGGGTGAAACAGTTGGAATATAGAGAGGAATGTGAAGAGAAGGCATACTCTAGAATGATGAATATAAGACATCAATAATTCAGATTCTGGGACAAGAAGTTGGCTCATAGACTCAGGAATCCCTTGAAACCTGCTTGTTTGGTTTTGGTGTATAATAGAAGTTTGGAGAGTCATTGGGGAAAAATGTTTTCTGAAAGATGGAATGGGCCTTATGGAGTCAGATCTCAGGCTTCTGGAGGTTATTATGTTTTGGAAGCATTAGATGGTGCAGTCTTGAAGAAGAGAGTGGCTGCTGATCAGGTGAAGAGATTTTATCCTATATGCACAAGAAGTGAAGAAGATTGACTCCGCAATGAGAATAAACTATGGACCATTTTTTAATTTTGGATTTTGGTGATGCTGTGCATCTGTTTTGTTGGAAAATTTTTGTTAGAAGGTACCCATGGGTGGGGCTTCTAGATTTGTTCTTGGAAAGTGTAGGGGTAACTGATGTTCTGGCTGCTTTATCAACAGTTACCCCAGATTGTCTGTTTCCAACCCCTTCTCTTAATTTGGTTGAACCCTAGTATTGGTTTTTCTTCACAGTTTTTAGTCCTATATGACTAATCCACTGATAGAGCTGATTTCAGCCCAAACATCAATTCATAAGGAGAATATCCAGTTTTCCTTTTTACAGTCACCCTATCAGCAAACAACACCAAGGGTAAATTATGCCTCCACTTTTCATCACTATCTCCACACATCTTCACCAAAGTATTCTTGATAACTTGATGGCCTCTTTCAACTGGAATGGACCTTACACAGTCAGATCTCAGGTGTCTGGAGGTTCTTATGTTTTGAAGAGTTGGATAGTGCAGTCTTAAAGAAGAGAGTGGCTGCTGATCAGGTGAAGAGATTTTACCCAAAAGGCACTAGAAGTGAAGAAGATTGACTCCAAAATGAGGATAAACTATGGACCATTCTTCAATTTTGGATTTTAATGATGCTGTGCATCTGAACCTCATCTAATTTTTGTCGTCTGTGCAGTCCTATTCAAGTAGTAAAAATCATCAAAGTTAACTAAATTATGAAGAATCAAAAATAATCAAAAATAAAATTATTGAAAATAGAAGAATAGAATTAAAAATTTCACAAAAATTTCCAAAGGCTCTTGAGATTCTTAAATTTAATTTCCAAAAACCTTTGGACCTATACTTGCATTTTCTGACCATCAAATAATTGTTTAATCTTGAATTGTAAAAATTAACCTTTTTAACCCTTTTTTATACTCATTTTCTTAAAAATAAGCCATTATAAAATAAGATTGGCTTTTCATATCTCAATAATCATCTCCAATAAACCCTCTTTCAATAAACCTTAGAGACATACTAAACTTTAGACTGCCACATCCTCCCTCCAATTAAGAATTTCCCCATTCTTTATATTTGCATAATTGATCAAACACATATTCAGCATCATTTCATCCTCTCCAACCAACTACTTCAGACACTCATGAAACATTTTTACTTTTTTATATATCCAATATCATGATCAATATTTCTTTAAAAGACCTTTCCCTCCCATGTGAAATTTGTGCCAAATACCAGGTTCCTTGTCTGATTTTTAACCCTAGTCTCCCTGGAAGAACTGCCTGTGATCTTTGCAAGCTTAAGAAAATCAAGTTTAATTTTTCAATTATTCTTTCCAGAACTAATGTTTTAGACAATCCTATAGTACTAGCTATAGGCCTTGACCAAGTTAGTTGGAGTAAAACTGGAGAGAAAACCCCCTGTCCCTTTGAGAAATACCAGGTGAGATTTATTTGCTACAGCAAATCAGAGACTGTTACAATACCCCTTCCAAAACACTTCTTGACTGCTTAACAAGTGACGAAAGTAGACAATAACTGACCACTGAGAACCAAAGAACCTGAAATGCAGAAAAATCTACATGAGAAAAACAAACACTGTGCACTTGTTGCACAGGAAACAGCAATAATACTTGATGCAGGTTGCAAAGCTACACCAGAGAAAACAGTTTCCAAAGTTTAGTTGAATGAAGAACTAAACTTGCAACAAACACAGCCAATTGTGGCCAAAAACAGTGAAAACTGGGTGAGCAACAAGGATACCACCTCTGGATTGTTGTATGATAAATAAGGTTGCCCCAAACTGTCTTATTCACTATCTACACACAGACCACTATCTAAGAGCCCATGCACACCAACAAATTTGGCGCTCTTGACCACCAAATTGCATAAAACCCCGCTAGAAACACTTCCCAGCCTTCTAGCACCAAAGCAGGTGGTCTTCCTGATGTCAGGAGGCTGTCCTGAGGCGGCCGGAGCACTCTGAAGGCAGAAAACTACCAAAAACCTCAAAAAATACCCAAAATACTTAGAAAAATCTATTACAACCACTAAAACCCTTCAAGCACAAAATTAGGCTATAACAACATTGTGACATAAAATTTAGAGAAAAATTAGTTCTATCTAATTTTACTAAGCACTAAAACCTAAGTCTTAAGGTTAGCCGGTAAAACACAAAACAAAATTAAACAGCTATCTTTTGAAATGAAAAATGAGGAAATGACCCCTAAATACTTAAAATCTGAAAAATGTCAACAAACATATAATATAGAGAAATCCCAGGGCTATCAAATGGTAGTACTCACATACCTTTAGTCACAATATTCACTGAATAATTCCTGAAAAACACCCAATTATTTAAACAATGCCATTTAAAACATATCAAAACAAAGCTAAACAGAAAAACAAAGGGCTCTGCCAATGTTTTAAGACCACATCCTTCCTCCAATTGACAATTTCCACATTCTCCTTCATAACAACCACCATTTTCAGCTTTCTTTAAAAATCTGCTTCTGACATGGGTCCTTGCCAATACTGCATTGACAACAATCTAATCTGTACCATCACGCCACCAGCTCATTCCTACAAAACCTCCTGTGATTTCTGTCAATCCAGGAAGAAGACTTGTTTCAGACCTGGTCCACTTTCCTCTTCAACAGCTTCTTCTCCCCCTCAACCTGTTCCATCTTCTACCAGAACCAAAAGATCCAGGCCATCCATCCTGATCCCCAGACTGGTCAACAAATTACACCCTTCAAAGAAGAGTGCCAACACTGCTACAACCACTAGCTCTACCATCCCTGGTCCTTCTAATTGTAAGCCCAGTACTTCTCCATACTGAAATTTGAGCTGATAAATTTCTAGTTCATTTCCATCCAGACAGTGATGATGACAATATGGGAACCATTAAAGCACCCCCACCTCATCAATAGCCCACCATCAAAGACAAATTCCAACAACACTTTTCTCAAAAGAAGCATCTCATTCTAAACTACTTCTAATCCACTCCTTCCAGTAATCCACAGGACCTTGAGAAAAGGAAGAACCTCATTCACCAGTTCAAAGCCAATGCTGAACACTTTTTTACGTCTCTTGATTCTCTTCTGCCTCTTGACTCTTGATTAATATTGTGACTTAGAAATGAAAAAAAATTCTTGACACTCTCCAGACTTCCTGAATGCAGCCAATCATAAAAAATGTTGCTCAGTTTACAGTCTTGGGGGACTAATCCTCAGTTTTAAGTCTTGGGGGACTAACAGCTCTCATTTTTTAGTCATGGGGGACTCAAAACCCTCAGTTTATAGTCTTGGGGGACTCAAAACTTAAATCATAAAGACAGAACCAGAGATTAAAACATTAAAGACCAAAGAAACAAACTAACATTCTGGGGTAACTGTTCTACAGAGCATCCAGCTCTCTGGTTACCCTGAAACTTGCCTTAACTAAATTCAGAGACTCTACCTTTGGATTCCCTCTTCCAGAATCACACCAACTCCCATTTTCAGTTTATAGTCCTGACAGACTCAACCATCAAACCATCCTCAGTTTATAGTCTTGGGGGACTGTACCATTTCTCAGTTTAAAGTCTTGATGGACTGACCAGTGTTCAGTTTAAAGTCTTGACGGACTTCCCCAGTGTTCAGTTTAAAGTTTTGATGGAGTTTCCACATTTTGCATAAAAAAGGCAAAGCCAGCTCCATGCACAATGCTCCACAGCTAACCTGCTGAACTTCCACTCACTCTTCATCATCTGTACATCACTGATAAAAATTTTCTTTCATCTCTTTTCTCTTTCTTGTTGTCCCATCACAGATCATGGCTGGATCTCCAGATTTTGACCCATTGGACCTTCCTTGTTTCACTGCTCCAAGGACTATGCTTGTAAACAGTGTATCCACATGTGCAGACCTTGCACTTTCACTCTTCCAACTCCTCAGGCCAAATTCTATAACAGGGCCTGTGATTCCTGCAACTCTAAAAAGAAAAGATGTGACAGAGACCCCAATTATCCAATACCTCCCCCATCACCTTCACATAAATACATTTCTAAATCTCCTACCAGATCACCAGAACTTAGACCTGCTTCCTCTTCTTTATCTTCCACTCCTTCCAGAAGATCACACCATTCGATTCCCAAAACACTCCCTATAAGACCTTCTTTATCCTCCCAAGAATCTTCTTTTATCTCAGTAAAATCAGTAAAACAGCTTAAAAATCAGCTCCCAGGCTTCTAGACGCCTGCCTTGCTAGAAAGCCAAAATCAGGCTCAAAACTCCCAAAGTCAGCCAGAAAACAGCAAAATTCCTCCATTAAACACCACCAACTCTATGCAAAAACCTCCTAGTGCTCCCAGAGCAATGCGTACAACCACAATTTCTTTATCAGAAAACACCAAAAATTCCAAAATCTCTAGAAGGCCTGCCAGAGGACCTCTAGAAACCACCAGAGAGCCAAAAACCACTCCCAAGAAAAAAATCTCCTGCTCCACCAAGAAGAACTAACTACATCTCTCCTCTGGAAGCCAATTACTCCTCTGATAGTTCCTTTTCTTCTAGATCTTCATCCAGCAGATCACAATCAGCTTCCAGGTCACCTTCTCTTGGTTTCTACCTTCAACCAACCTGGCACTCCTCCACCAGTATCTAACCAACCTGCACCAAGTAATAATATAAACAACAACAACAGCAGCAGAAGTCCTGCTGCTCCAACCAGGCCACAGGAACCTCCTTCTTCTCCTTCATCTTCTCAACACCATTTAGAGGATGACCATGAAAACCCAAACTTCCATCTGGAGGACCATCCTACAACATCCATTCAACATTCTTCAGCCATCCACATTCTGGCTGCATACAAATTTGATGAACTCCCAATCTGTAAGTACCAAAATCATAAAGCCAATTTCTTCAACAGAGAATAATTACTGATCCAATTCCTCTGCTTAGTTAGAACCCTGCCTCCTGAAGATGCAATTGGGATTGGCCAACCTTTAGAAACTACATTGATTCTGGTTCATGCTAACATGAAGCAACAACTAAGCATTATGTGTTCAAACAGGCTCAAGGCCTTTGCCCTTCATGGTCCATTGAATAATTTTGAAAATAATCTGAGGAAACAGCTCCTTGATGGCCACTGAAAGATGTCCAGAATAATAAAGCACATCTTTGAGCACTCTATCCCCACTTCTTCCACCTCTTCCCAAATTTTACCTGCTAAACCGGTGCCTGACCATTATAATCCCTATACTCCTTCCAGCCATCTACACCACAAAGAACACAGTGCTACCTTCAATCCTAACAAAAAGCAAAAACACCAACACAATACAGACCAAACGCCGGAGGCTTCTTCATCCTGTCATTAAATAAAAAAGAAATTAATAATTCACTAAATAGTGAGAATAATAACAAATAGCAGATATATATATATATAAATTTGTTTTATTTTTATTTTTATTTTTATTTTTATTTTTATTTTTATTTTTATTTTTATTTTTATTTTTATTTTTATTTTTATTTTTATTTTTATTTTTATTTTTATTTTTATTTTTATTTTTATTTTTATTTTTATTTTTATTTTTATTTTTATTTTTATTTTTATTTTTATTTTTATTTTTATTTTTATTTTTATTTTTATTTTTATTTTTATTTTTATTTTTATTTTTATTTTTATTTTTATTTTTATTTTTATTTTTATTTTTATTTTTATTTTTATTTTTATTTTTATTTTTATTTTTATTTTTATTTTTATTTTTATTTTTATTTTTATTTTTATTTTTATTTTTATTTTTATTTTTATTTTTATTTTTATTTTTATTTTTATTTTTATTTTTATTTTTATTTTTATTTTTATTTTTATTTTTATTTTTATTTTTATTTATATTTTTATTTTTATTTTTATTTTTATTTTTATTTTTATCTACTAAACTACTAACATACTAAAAAAACTTGAAAATAATTAACAAAATTGCCCAACAAAATTATGAGAACTGAGAAATTAAAATGAAATGAATAATGATAATATGAAATAAATAATTATTACAAATGGTATCTCCCAGCCAATTGATGAGCTGATCCCCTGATACCTTACCCACATTCAAGTGCACCTTGATGTGGATACACCTATAAATAATTTTAAAATGATTTGATATAAAATAAAAAATTAGAAATTAAAGAAAATAATAAAATAAATGAAACACAGAAAAGAATAAATAAAAAAAAGAAAATAGCATTGCCTGGCCAATTGATGAGCCTTTCCCCAGAAATGCTTGCCCACATCCAGGTGACCCTGATGTGGTAACACCATAATTTTGTGATTTTTCCCTCTTTAAATCCTAATAACCCCCATAAAAAATTAAAAGAAAAAAAGAGAAAAAAGAAAATAATCAAAAACTACTATTTAACACAACCATAAACACAAAAATCAGAAAAAGAAAAAGTCTGGCTCCATAGAAAGTCCAGTCTAAGGAAATGATCATTGGGTGGGATCCCTCCAATAAGTAAAAATTATGGGAGACCACCAGTGATCCACCACCAATCCAAAAGAGACAAAGAAACCAGTCCCAAGCACCGCACAATACGGGGGGTGGACTTGTTAGCAAGTCCGCCACCTTGGACTCAAATTCACCACAGATTGAACACACATTGAGCTATTGATAAAGGAACCATACAATCAGGGATGAACACCACTCAGCAGAACAGTTTTAGGTGGGTCTTCAAGTAGAGTTCAGTATGAGTATATTATGAGTTCAGTCTGAGTTCCATCTGAGTTCTGTCTGAGTTCAGATTGGGGACTTGCTAGCAAGTCCACCCCCTATATTGCGTAGTGAAGCCAGGTTAAATTCATAGTTGACTAAAAACCTGAATAACAAAAACCAGAACTAGAATTAAACTAGGACAAAAAAAATATTGAAACAGAAATTATGGGGTAACTATTCTACAGAGCAGCCAGCTCATCAGTTACCCCCACACTTTCCAAAATAAAATCCAGAAGCCCCCCCCTGGGTCCCTTCTAACAAAAAACACAACATCCAGCACAAAAAAAAACTAAAACCAATAAACGTGAATAGTCAAGCACTTGAAGACCAAAATAATTTCCATTTTAAAGTCATAGAGGACTAAAACCTGTGAAGAAAAACCAATACTAGGGTTTAACCAAATTAAGAGAAGGGGTTGGAAACAGACAATCTGGGGTAACTGTTGATAGAGCAGCCAGCCCATCAGTTACCCCCAGACTTGCCAAGATCAAATCTAGAAGTTCCACCCATGGATACCTTCTAAAAAAAGTTTCCAACAAAAAAGATTCACAGCATCACCAAAATCCAAAATTAAAGAATGGTCCTTAGTTTATCCTCATTTTGGAGTCAATCTTCTTCACTTCTAGTGCCTTTTGGGTAAAATCTCTTCACCTGATCAGCAGCCACTCTCTTCTTTAAGACTGCACTATCCAACTCTTCAAAACATAAGAACCTCCAGACACCAGAGATCTGACTCTGTAAGGTCCATTCCATCTGTTTCAGTATGAGTTCAGTCTGAGTTCCATCTGAGTTGCGTCTGAGTTCAGATTGGAGAATTGCTAGCAAGTCCACCCCCTATATTGGGTAGTGAGAGAATTGTTTGGCGGAGGAGGCGTCTCAGCATAAGGAGTGGCTGGTGCATTCTAAAAAAGAAATAATAGTATTAGTGTTATATCAGGAGAAGAAGAAAGTAAAAAAAAAGAACTTACAGCATGAATACTCTCTTCTGAAAAGAGTGATCTAGGAACAAAAGTGACACTACTAGGATTAGGCGCTTGGAAATCAACCCTGGCATGTTTATTGACTGGAGGAGTAGCTTGTGCAGGCACAGGATGTTTGATGGTCATCTGAATCATCTTGTCTGAGGTGGAAGCATCTGGGTTTAGATGCACAACATTGGGCAGTCCATTGTAGCTACACTTCTTCTTGCCACTTTTGCAGAAATTGAATGACTAAAAGGATGAAAGAAATGGAAGTTAGTGATGATGGGATAATAGAAAAAAAGAAGAAAAATGAAGGAAGACTCACCTTAAAATAAGTGTTTCCATGGCGGGCTTTTGAGAAGTGACAGGAGGTTATGCCATTTTTGATGCAGCAGGTGCATCTTGTCCTACCCATCAGCGTAGTAACTGGCATCATGGGAGGAGCAGCAGGGGGCTGTGTTTGCACAAATTGTCAAATGGTGTCCACAAAGTTAGTGGTATTTTCAGTATTAATTGTGGTATTTCTTGTATTCATTATTTTATAAAAAAAAAGTTAAGATAATATAAAAAGGTATAAAAAAATTAAAAGAAGAGGAAGATTATGGTATAGAAGAAGATGGAAGATGGAGAAAGAATACACTTCAAGACGCAGAGTATTTATAGGCTCCTGGGGACAGTTGCCAGAAGAGGAAGGATGTGGTACGCACATCGCAGGTAACTTATCTTTTGGACCAATCATCTTGCATATCCCAGGAAGAACAAAGGGGAAGCATAGCACAGAAGATAGTGCTATTATAAATTTGTTATTATGGTTTTAGAAGAACAAAGGGAAAGAGAAGTGTGGAAGAGGATTTAGGGTCTCTGCGCTCAGATTTTGAAGCGGGATGTGCTGCATAAAGGAATTATCAACTTAGGAGTGCAAGCATTGAACATTATGGATTAGGATTTTCCAATAATTGTGTTTTATGTGTTAAAGAAGGAAATATGGCTCAAGGAAGGCCTCAAGTAAATAGTATACTGCACCGGGGCTAGTGCGGTAACTTACTGAAATAGGTAAT
>JASXTE010000012.1:0-85000 GCA_030280995.1 Hemileia vastatrix | reverse complement strand
TGTAGATGGTGAAGAAAGAGTGGAAGTTTAGCAGGTTGGCTGCGGAGAATTGTGCATGGAGGTGGCACCGCCTTTGCTATGCAAATTGAAAGTCAGTCTGTCAAGACTTTAAACTGAAAACTGCAGACAGTCTGTCAAGACTTTAAGCTGAAAATTGCAAGAAGTCTGTCAAGACTTTAAACTGAACACTGGCCAGTCCATCAAGACTTTAAACTGAGAAATGGTACAGTCTCCCAAGACTATAAACTGAGGATGGTTAAGGGTTGAGTCCCTTAGGACTATAAACTGATCATGGGAGTCTCTGAATTTTGTTAAGGTAAGTGTGGGGGTAACTGATGAGCTGGCTGCTCTGTAGAACAGTAACCCAAGAATGTTAGTTTGTTTCTTTGGGTCTTAAATTTTTTGATCTCTGGTTCTGTCTTTTTTATTTAGTTTTTGAGTCCCCCAAGACTATAAAATGAGGGTTTTGAGTCCCCCAAGACTATAAAATTAGGGCTGTTAGTCCCCCAAGACTTATAACTGAGGATTAGTCACCCAAGACTGTAAACTGAGAAATTTTTTTATGATGATTGGCTACATTCAGGAAGTCTGGAGAAGTCAAGATTTTTTTATTTCTAAGTCAAGAGATTAATCAAGAGTCAGTAGGCAGAAGAGAATCAAGCAATGTAACAAAATGTTCAGCATTGGCTTTGAACTGGTGTATGAGGTTCTTACTTTTCTCAAGATCCTGTGGGTTCCTAGAAGGATTGGATTGGAAGTAGTATAAGAAGAGATGCTTCTGTTGAGAAGAATGTTGTTTAAATTTGTCCTTGATGGTGGGAAATGGATTAGGTGGGGGTGCTTCAATGGTTCCCACATTGTCATCATCACTTTCAAGAGGGAAATGAACTGGAAAATTGTCAGGTTGAGGCCCAGTATGAATAAGTTTTGGGCTTACCATAAGAAAGACCAGGGATGGTAGAGCTAGTGGTAGTAGCAGGGTTGAAACTCTTTTTTTTTGAAGGGTGTAGTTTGTGGACCAGTCTGGGGATCAGGATAGATGGCCTGGATCTTTTGGTGCTGGTAGAAGGTGGATCAGGTTGTGGAGAAGGGGAAGATGTTGCAGAGGACAATGGACCAAGTCTGAAGCAAGTCTTCTTTCTAGAGCGGCAGGCATCACAGGAGATTCTGTAGGGATGAGCCGGTGGTGAGATGGTACAGATGAGATTGTTGTCAATGCAGTATTGGCAGGGGCCAATGTCAGTAGCAGATTTCGAAAGAAAGATGAACATGGTGGTTGTGGTAAAGTAGTATGTGGAAATTCTCTATTGGATGGAGGATGTGGTCTTTCAACATTGGCAGAGTCCTTTGTTGGTTTATTTGGTGTTGTTTTGGTATGCCTTTAATGGCACTGTTTTAATAATTAGGTGTTTTTCTGGAATTACGCAGAAACTATTGGGACTATGGGGGTGTGGGTACTACCATTGGATAGCCCCAGTTTTTCTCTATATTTTATTTTTTGATGAAATTTTTCATAGTCTAAGTATTTGGGGGATAATTTCTCATTTTTCCTTTTAAAAGATTGCTGTTGAATTTTTTTTTTCATGTTTTACGGGCTTACCTTAACTCTTAGGGTTAAGTGCTTAGTACTGTTGGAATAAGCTGAATTTTCTCTAAATTTAATGTCACAATGTTGTTATAGGGTAATTATGTGTTTTAAGGGTTATAGTAGTTGTAGATGATTTTTCTAAGTATTTTGGGTGTTTTTGGTGGTTTTCTGGCTTCAGGGTGGTCAGGCCGCTTCAGGCTGGCCTCCCAATGTCAGGAAGACTGCCCCCCTCAATTCTAGAGGGCTGGGAAGTGTTTCTAGGGAGGTTTTATGCAATTTGGCAGTCAGGAACACCAAATTTGTGGGTGTGCATGGGCTCTTAGTAGTCTGTGTGTATATAGTGAATAAGACAGTTTGGGGAAACTCGAATTATCATACAACCATCCAGAGGTGATATCATTGTTCCTCACTCAGTTTTCACTGTTTTGTGGCCACAATTGGCTGCGTTTGTTGCAAAGTGAGTTCTTCATTTAACTTAACTTAGCAACTGTTTTCTCTGGTATAGTTTTGCAAGCTATATCAAGTATTATTGCTGTCTCTGGTGTGGATTTTCAACCTACATCAAGTATCATTGCTTTCTCTGGTGTGGACATTGGTCTACATTTCAGTTCTTTGGTTGGTAGTCTGTCTGGAGACTACTATCTTGCCTGATCAGGCAGTCAAGTTTATTGGGAAAGGGGCTTTTGGTAAACAGGAACCAATTTACTGTAACAGGTAAATCTCACTCTATTTTTCTAAAGGAACGGTGTTGACAATCCTATAGTACTAGCTATAGGCCTTGACCAAGGGAGTTGGAGAAAAACCAGAGAGAAAATCCCCTGTACCTTTAGAAAAATAGAGTGAGATTTACCTGCTACAGTAAATTGGTTCCTGTTTACCAAAAGCCCCTTTTCCAATACACTTGACTGCTTGATGAGCCAAGAAAGTAGTCCTCAGACAGACTACCAGACCAAAGAACTGAAATGTAGACCAATGTCCACACCAGAGACAGCAAAGATACTTGATGTAGGCTGCAAATCCACACCAGAGACAGCAATAATACTTGCTATAGCTTGCAAGACTATAACAGAGAAAACATTTGCCAAAGTTAAGTTAAATGAAGAACTCACTTGCAACACACACAGCCAAATTGTGGCCAGAAAACAGTGAAAACTGAGTGAGGAACAATGATATCACCTCCGGATGGTTGTATGATGATTAAGGTTGCCCCAAACTGTCTTATTCACTATATACACACAGACCACTATCTAAGAGCCCATGCACACCCACCAATTTGGCGCCTGTACCCGCCAAATTGAATAAAAAAACCTCCAGAAGTGCTCCCCAACCTTCTAAAACAGAGGCGGGCGGGCCGCCCAACATTGGAGGCTCCACCTGAAGCGGCACGGCCTCCCTGAAGCCATAAAACCAATAAAAACACCTAATCTACTTTGAAAAAATAACTACAACTACTAAAACCTTTAAAACACGGAATTTCACTATAACAACATTGGGACATGAAATATAGAGAAAAATTAGCTCTATCCAATGGTACTAAGCACTTAACCCTAAGACTTAAGGTTAGCCCGTAAAACACGAAAAACAAAATTAAACAGCTATCTTTTATAAATGAAAAATGAGGAAATGACCCCTTAAAACTTAGAACATGAAAAATGTCTACAAGACATAAAATATAGATAAAAACTGGGGCTATCTAATGATAGTACCCACATACCTGCAGACCCAATATCCACGGAATAAGACCAGAAAAATACCCAATTCCTTAACAGATGTCAATTAAGACATGCACAAACAGCGCCAAATCACACAACAAAGGCCCCTGCCAATGTTGGAAGACCACATCCTCCCTCCAATTAAGAATTTCCACATTCTTTCTTCATCAAACCACCATGTTCAACCTTCTTCCCAAACATGCCTCTGAAATGGGTCCTTGCCAATACTGCATTGACAATAATCTAATCTGCGCTATGACACCACCTGTCCATCCATACAGAACGTCCTGCAATGTCTGCCAATCTAGAAAGTAGCCTTGCTACAGACCTGGTCCATTATCTTCTGCAACAGATTCACCTCCACCTCAACCTGGTCCATCTTCTACCAGCACCAAAAGATCTAGGCCATCCATCCTGATACCCAGATTAATCAAAAAGCTTCACCCTTCCCAGAAGATTGCCACAACCCATAAAACAACAAGTTCCACCATCCCTGGTCCATTTTCTGGTAAAGAACTTTCATTTCTTCCTTCAACGTTAAAACTGATGACTTCTCAGTTCCTCCATCTTCTGATAGTGATGATAACAATGTAGGATCCATTGCACCACCAACACCAAACCACTTGCCCACTATCAAGGCCAAGTTCAAACAACACACATATCAACAGAAACATCTACTGCTTCACTACTTCCAATCCACTCCTGCTAGAGATCCACAGGACATTGAGAACAGAAGACACCTCATTCACCTGTTCAAGGCTAATTCTGAACACTTCATTTCATCTCTTGATTCCCTCTGTAATTCCACTAGCACTTGAGTTTGATTCAGAAAAGAAAAATTGACCACACCCTCTATAGGATGTAACCACAAAACAACCCTCAGTTTTAAGTCTTGGGGGACCATCCTCATTTTATAGTCTTGGGGGACTCCAAAAACTCTCAGTTTAGAGTCTTGGGGGACTCAAAAACCTAAATCATAACCCAGAACCAGAGATCAACCACATTAAGACACAGAGAAAAAAACTAAAATTCTGGGGTAATTGTGAATAGAGCTTCCAGCCCATCAATTACCCCCAAACTTGCCTTTGCTAAATTCGGAGGCTCCCCCTGTGGATACCCTCCACCAATCTTTCAAAACCAACTCCAGCAACAAAACCCATTCCTCAGTTTATAGTCTTGGGGGACTGAACCAACAACAATCCTCAGTTTAAAGTCATGGGGGACTAACACAGTGTTCAGTTTAAAGTCTTGATGGACTAATCTTGAAACCAGCCAGTTTAAAGTCTTGGAGGACTAACAGAATTTTCAGTTTAAAGTCTTGATGGACTAGCACAAATTCCAGTTTAGAGTCATAGAGGACTGATATAAAATTCGCATAAAAATAACCCAGCCAATTTCATGCAATACACCCACGGCCAACCTGCGGAACTTCTGCCTTCACTTCATCATCTACCCATCACTGACAAAATCTCCTTCTTATCTCTTTCCATCATCTTTTCTAACCACAGATCATGGCTGGATCCCCTGATGTTGACCCCTCTACTATTCCTTGCTTCACTACTCCCAAGGGCTATGCCTGCAAACAGTGCATCCACATATGCAGACCTTGCACATTCACTCTTCCAACTCCTGAAGCCAAATTCTACAACAGAGCTTGTGATTCTTGCTACTCCAAAAAGAAAAAATGTGACAGAGATGCCAACTACCCTATTCCTCCTCCTTCACCTTCTCATAAATACATCTCCAGATCCCCAGAGCTTGGTCCTTCCTCTTCCTCTTTATCTTCAGCACCTTCCAGAAGATCCAGAAGCTCAGCTTCCAGAACTCTTCCCAAAAGACCAGCCTTAGCTTCCCAAGAAACTGCTTTTATCTCTGCTAAATTAGCTTCAAAAGCTTCAAAATCAGCTCCAAGGCTTCTAGACCATGTCCAGGCGGCCCACCCGCCTCACTAGACAGTGAAAATCAAGCTCAAAACCTCCAAAAACAACCAGAAAACAGCCAAATTCATCCAAACAACGAAAACAACTCCACGCAATTACCTCCCACTGCTCCCAGAGCAATACAGCCAACCCTTCCAAGGTCCAAAAACTCCAAAATTTCCCAAACTTCTAGGAGACCTTCCAGAGGACCCCAGGAAGAAACCAGAGCACCCAACACTGCACCAAGGCAACAAATTTGTCCCCAGTTAAAACAACGAAACTAAAGCTCTCCTCTGTCAGCCAACTATTCTTCTGAGAGTTCCATTCCCTCAAAAGCTCCATCCAGAAGAGATCAATCTGCTTCCAAATCACCCTCTCCTGCTCCATCTTTTAACAACCCTGGTACTCCATCACCAGCACCTCCTCCAGCTGAATCCAACAGAAATATCAACCACAACAACAACAACAGTCCTGCTGCTCCAACTAGGCCCCAGGAACATCAGCCTCCTAGTTCACCTTCTCAAAATCTTTCAGAGGAAGACCAAGAGAATCCATATCTTTCCCTGATTGATCCACCTAATATGACCATTCCAAAATCTTCAGAAGTCCAAATTCCAGCTGCTTAAAAATTTGATGAGCTTCCAATCTGTAAGTACCAAATTAATTCATCCTATTTCTTCAACAAAATTAACTACTGATCCAATTCTTCTTGTCTAGTTGGCACCCCTCCTCCTGAATCTACTATTGGAGTTGGCCAACCTCTAGAAACTTCTTTGACCCTGGATTATGGAGACATGAAACAAAACCTAAGCACCATGTGTTCCAACATTCTGAAAGCCTTCGCCCTCCATGGACCTTTGAATGACTTTGAAAAATCCCTGAGAAAGTGCCTGTTGGACAACCACTGGAAGATGTCTAGGATCATTAAGAACACCTTCCAGCACTCCATTCCTGCCTCTTCTTCTTCCTCCTCTAAACTTCCATCCAAACCCTTTCCTGACCATTATAACCCATATAATCTCTCCAGCAGGATGCACTTCAAAGAACACAGTGCTTCCCACAACCCCAACAAAAAACAAAAACGACATCATGATCTGGACCAGCCTCCAGAAGCTTCATCATCCAGACAATGAGCTCCTGCAAAAAGATTAGAAACATAATAATAATATAAAACAATTAATAAAAATAATTTCAGAATTTTTTTTAACAGTACCTTATCCTAATAAACTACTAATCATAAGAAAATTTGAAAATAAAATGTAAATGAACTAAATAAAATAATATGAAATAAATAATTATATAAAAAATTGGTATCCCCCAGCCAATTGATGAGCTGATCCCCTGATACCTTACCCACATCCAAGTGCACCTTGATGTGGATACACAATTAAATATTTTAAATGATTAAAAATAAAAATTTAGAAATTAAAGAAGATAATAAAAATAATGAAACACAGAAATAAATGAAATAAATAAAAAAAAGAAAATAGCATTGCCCGGCCAATTGATGAGCCTTTCCCCACCAATGCTTGCCCACATCCAGGTGACCCTGATGTGGTAACACCCTATATTTTTGATTTTATAATTTTAAACAACCCCCATAAAAAAATTAAAAGAAAAAAAGAGAAAAAAGAAAATAATCTAAAACTACTATCTAGAAAAAGCATAACTACAAAATCAAAGACAGTCCAGCTCCATAGATGGTCCAGATTCAGAGAAAGTCCGGTCCATAGAAGTGATCACTGGGTGGGCTCCCTCCAATAAGTAAAAATGATGGGAGACCACCAGTGATCCACCACCAATCCAAAAGAACCAAGATAAAGAAGCCAGTCCCAAACCAGTTTAAAGTCATAGTGAACTTGAAACCTAAATAATAAACAACAGAACTAGAACTCAACTGGGACAAACAAAAGACTTGAGACAGCCGTTCTGGGGTAACTGTTTCTACAGAGCAGCCAGCTCATCAGTTACCCCCACACTTGCCAAAATAAAATCTAGAAGCCCCCCCTGGGTACCTTCTAACAAACAAAACACAACATCCAACACCATAAACCAAAACCAATAAAAGTAAAGAATCCGGAACTTGAAGACCAAAGGAATTTCCAGTTTAAAGTTATAGAGGACTATAGCCTGTGAAAAGAAACCAATACTAGGGTTCAACCAAATTAAGAGAAAGGGTTGGAAACAGACAATCTGGGGTAACTGTTGATAGAGCAGCCAGCCCATCAGTCACCACCACACTTGCCAAGGCAAAATCTATAGGCCCCACCCATGGGTACCCTCTAACAAAAGTTTCCAACACAAAAGTTGCTCTGCAACACCAAAATCTAAAATTTAAAGAATGTTCCATAGTTTATCCTCATTGCAGAGTCAATTTTCTTCATGTCTTGTGCCTCTGGGATAAAATCTCTTCACCTGGTCTGCAGCCACTCTCTTTTTAAAGACTGCACCATCCAACTCCTCCAAAACATAAGAACCTCCAGACGCCTGAGATCTGATTCTGTAAGGTCCATTCCATCTGTCAGCAAACATTTTGCCCCACTGACTCTCCAAACTTCTATTATACACCAAAACCAAACAACCAGGTTTCAAGTGATTCCTGAGTCTATGAGCCAACTTCTTGTCCCAGTACCTGACTGATTGATTCCTAATCTTCATCATTCTAGAGTATGCCTTCTCTTGAAATTCCTCTCTACATTCCAAATGTTGCATCCTGGCACAGAGCAATTCTTCCATTGAGTGCACATCATCCCAATCAATTCCAAGATAAGAGACAGCTTCCAAGTCCACTGGTAGAACAGCTTTCTGACCAAACATTAACTCATAATGAGAATAGCCAGTTGTCCTCTTCACAGTGACCCTATCAGCAAATAACACCAAGGTTAAATAATGCCTCCACTTTTCAGCACTATCTCCGCAAATCTTCACCAAAGCATTCTTGATAACTTGATGGCCTCTTTCAACCATGCCTTCAGCTTCAGGATAATAAGGTGTAGCCACTCTAACTTTAGAACCAACACTAGCCACAGCTTCTTTAAATTTGGCACCAAACTCTGGCCCTCCATCGACAGTCACCAACTTCATCAACCCATACCTATCAATCCACTCCTTCTTCAAAAACTCTGCCACATTCTTGGCAGTCAAATTAACCAGAGGCACTTCCTCAACCCAACCAGACAAATTATCCCTGGCAACAATTAAGTATTTATACCTGCCCTCTTTAATATGGACAGCATCCAGGCTGACTCTTCCAAAAACAGTTGTTTCACCAGTAGCATGGCCGACCTCTTTAGGTTTCAAGTGACTTCTTCTTTGAAATTCTTCACAAGATTGAACCCAACCCTGCACAGTCAACTTCATACCTGGCCACCAAAATCTGTCAGATACTCTTCTATAAGTCTCCCCAAAGCCTCTATGACCAAGGTCTTCATGCAAAGACTTCAACACAACTTCTTGACCTTTCTTCTGAGTCACCACAACTTGAGGATTTGGATGTCCCCTCCTCATCAACCTTCTTCCTGAAATATAGAATCCAGGACTCTTCTTCTTAATTTCCAACCAAGTATCATCATCACAACTATCTGGCCTCTCCAAGGTCAACAGATATTCCAACATAATAAAATAAAACCCAGACTGACCCCAGGTCTCATCTTCAAAATCCAACAAAACAATATCCAAGGGTACAACTCTGTCATCAAAATCACCAGTGTGAACATGAGCAAATTGACCAGCCCAACCAGGACACCAATCTTTAAATTTTGGCACGTCCTTCTCTTTCCACTGAACCTTGTGAGAATCCAGTTCACTAACAAAAACACCCTTTTCCAATTTTGAGCTGTCCCAAATAACAACCCCATATTCATCAACAAAAACATCCTGATCACCAGAATCAAGATCAGATCCAGCCAGTTCAGCCTCTTGGGGGAGGTCAGAACAATCATCCAGTTTAGCCTCATGGGGGAGGAGAGAAAAATCTTCAGCACCCTTTGTGCTGGCCCTAACCACTGGAAAATCTTCATTAAAATCTTCAGATTCAGAATCCTCATCTGTAGGTGGCCTCCTTGATAATCCATCAGGAATTGTAAAAGTTTTGCCCGGTTTGTGTACCAAGTCAAAAGAAAAATGTTGAATAAATGCCACCCACCTAGTCATTGGAGCATTTGGAAGACTAGGTGTATTTATCATCTGGACGAAAGATTTTGCATCCACCTGCAACTCAAAATGCTGCCCCACAAAACCGTCTGTAGCTTCTTTAAAATTTTTGCTACACCACACAATTCGAATTTAGGTTGAGAATACCTAGATTCCACATCATTAAATACCACAGACTCATACCCTAATGGTCTGACACTCCCAGTCTTATCCTCCTGAGACAAAACAGCACCAGCAGCAATATAGCTTGAGTCCACTGCCAGATAAATTTTTCCAGCATCAACACCATAATCCAACTTGTGAAGGACAATATCTTCACCAACCACCTTCTTCAACTTCTGAAAAGCCTCTTCACACTCTTCAGTCCATTCCCAGTCTGCATCTTTCCTAGTCAGCCTCCTTAAAGGTGAAGCCAACAAAGAAAAATCCTTAATAAAAATTCTGACATATACACACACACCCAAAAATCCCCTGACTTCAGTGGTATTCTTAGGCCTTGGCCATGACTGAATTTTATTAAATTTTTTCTTTGCCATAATCCTTCCCTCTTTACATACCACATGACCCAAAATTTCCAAATCAGGAACACAACAACAGAATTTTGACCCTGAAATGGTCAAACCAGCCTCTTCAATCCTAAACAACACTCTCTCTAGAGTTATTGCATATTCCCAGACAAACCTCCTTATGCCAGGGTTCTCCGCTAACACCTCATTATCATAATCAGTGGATGGTCCTTTAATTCCACCATCATCAATAAAAATACCAGCATGAGTAGGAACCTCATCCTGCAAAATCCAAGCCATCTGTGCTTGAGATACCGCCACTGAATTAGTTGCTCCTTGAGGCAACCTAGTGAGCTGAAATCTTCCCAAAGGAGTCTCAAAAGTTGTGAGAGGCCTTGAATCCATATGAAGTTCCCTCTCATCATATCCACCCATAATATCACCCAAACCATAACACACCCTTCTAGCAAAAGCTTCAACAAAATCTTCTGCACTTGGTGGCATACCAGTGTCCTTGATAGTGACTCTATTCAAGGCTCTAAGATCATGAACCACCCGCAACTTTCCGTTCTGCTTCTTTACACAGAAAACTGGACTTGAGTAACTGGATGTCGATTGCTCATATAACCCAGTCCTGACTCTTTCCCTAAAAATCTCCACAAAATCCTCTCTGATAGCAACTGGAATCGGAATAGGTTTGATTTGCCAAGGTTCATTACAAACCACAGGAATCAAGTAAGGTTCCCCATAAGAGTGCTTCAATACACCCCTTTCCTCCTCAACAAATGCCACCGCCTTTTCCCTTAGCACAATAACGTGCAACAACAACTTCTTTTCTTCTTCTGACAACCACCCATCAGGACCAAAATTAACAACCTTCAGTCTTTCCGCAGTCACCCTAGCCGTCTCTACAAATTCTGGAGGATTCTTCACCAATGGAGTACA
Source organism: Hemileia vastatrix (assembly GCA_030280995.1). NCBI lineage: Eukaryota > Fungi > Basidiomycota > Pucciniomycetes > Pucciniales > Zaghouaniaceae > Hemileia > Hemileia vastatrix. The sequence goes on along the minus strand of JASXTE010000012.1, from coordinate 74,178 downwards.
GTACGGATCTCTTGACAAAGGAGGTCTCTTCAAGGGCAGATTCAAACCCACAGGCATAGGCTCATTGACAGGCCTAATCTTCTGTGCTACCTTCTTATACTTTGCCACTCCACCTTCAACTTGAGGGATCTTCAGGAAATCTTCACCAACAGACCTGGAACAAAAACCAAGGGTTTCCCCATTGCTCACATGTGTGGCAAAGGTAATGTTTTTGAAATGTGTAGAAGAAAACCTAGTGGTGCACAATTGGGAGGACTTACTTTTAGACCCCAATCTCACCACTCCAAAACTTTTCCGCAATACAAAATCTTCATCTTCATTTCCGTCTTCCAATTCTTAAAATCTTGATTCATCTTCAGAATCAACTCTTTTAAAATTGTGCAGTTTATCCTCATGCTGGAGGCCCAAAAATTTATCTTGAAAATCTTTTTTCTTCATAATTTTCTGCAGTTTAACCTCATGCTGGAGGCCCAAAAATTGATCTTGACGATCTTCACAAAAATATTTTGAATCTTCTTTCTTCATTATCTTCAGATTTTTTTCTTGATTTTCTTGAATTATCTTGAAATTTTTTTCTTCTTTTCTTGAGTTTTCTTCTGACCTACAAAAATAACCAGGGGTTTCCCCAATGCTCACAGGTGTGGCCCAGGTAATGTTTTTGAAAGGTGTAGAAGGAACCCTAGCGGTGCACAATTGGGAGGACTTACTTTTAGACCCCAATCTCACCACTCCAAAACCTTTCTGCATATCTTTCAATAAAGATATATAACCAATCTTCTTATTTGAACTTGAATTAAAATTAATTGAGAATCCTGAGAGAGAACAGAGACTTGATAAAAAACTTGAAAAATACTTGCAGAGAAGAGAAACATTTAAAAGAGAAAGTTGAAAATCCACTTGGTATATCTCCAAGGGAGCTGACCTACTACAACCTGGGATTTCCTCATCTTGGGGAGAGGTTGTAGCACTTAAATGGTCAGCCCTTATCACTTTAAAAAAAGACAGACTCCCACTAGAGCCTGAGCCAAACTCCAATAAACCAGAGGCAGCACCCACTTCTCTCCTTCTCCTACATCAATCCATGCACTGGCATGTTGAAGACAAGCAAGGCCTGGTCTCCCAAACATCCTCTCCAGGGGATGATAACCTCATGTGAAGTCTCCTTTCATCTTCACCAGTCAATTCCAAACTGATTCCCAAATCATATTGATAGCCAATTCTTGCCTGGAAATCCATCAAGAATGGCCCACCCAGAACAGCTTTAACTGTTCCCTTAGCAATATAGAAATGAACCTTCCCTGAGGCTCCGCCAACATCTAAATTCACAAACTCGGAAGTTCCAACCAATTCAGTGACATGGCCACCAATCCCTCTCAAATTTCCACCAATACCAGTTTTGATAGGGAGGCCCAAATGAGTTGCCTCAAACAAAGAAATCAGGTTTATCTGAGAACCTGAATCCACCAATTCCCTTGCCTCTCTGCCATTCAGAGTGATATTGACATAACCCAGAGGAGCAGAAAAATGAGTTTCCAACCCCTCACCAAACTTTTCAGAAGAATCACAGATGTATTCCACCTCCCCAGAAGAAACCCTTGTCCTGGTCAACAACTTTTTCTGCCTATCAGACAACCCTAGACTGATAGCATACAACTCCCCATAAGATGGGGAAACCTGACCCTGATTCATCCTTTCCAGGACAGAGTCCATAACATTGGATTGACCAGAAACTACTTGCCTCTCAAAGTGAGCCTTTGGCTTCACCACCTTGGTCCTAGAAGATTCTTGAGGACCAGCACCACCAACAGATTTACCATCAACAGGAACCAAACCAGGTCCCTCACCAGACCCTCTAACTCCAGCAGGCTTTGGCAATGAAGCCAAAGGGACATCCTCCTCAGAGTCGGAATCCACCTCCATTGGTATTGGATCACCATTCATGTCCAATGCGCCAAAACTAGGGGGGCCCATGTCAGCCATACCCTTCTGCATCTTTTACAGCTCCTCTTTGTTGTAATTCTTCCTAGCTGCACTCAGCTTAGGATTTACCTTTGAAGCCTTAGGCTTTGGTTGGGCCTGAGAACTGCTCTTAGGCCTTCCCACCTTTCCTGCTTCCACATCATAAACACCAGCCAAGCATTCACCACTTGACTGTCCACCACAAGAATACAACTCCAAACCACCAAAGGAAGTAGAAAAAGAGACCTTATTGACCTCCTTTCCCTTTCCCTTGAAATGCTCATCCTCCTTACCAGAAGACTTCCCTTGATCAGGAATCTCCTCAAACCTTGGCCTCCTTTGATTGAGACCACCCCTTCTCCTGACCAAATCAACAGGAGCCTGCCCCTCACTGGGCTTCACAAAAGAACCATCAGGGAACTTGAAAACCCTGCCATCAAACTCCACTTTTCCTTCAGACATATCCCTTTTCAATGCCCAACAATCATTGGACTTGTGCCCCCTCCTGCTGCAATAAGAGCAGACCCAAGGATCACTCCTACCAGCCCTCCTATCAAAATCTCTAGGCTGAGAAGGTGCCTTATTGACCTTCTTAGCCTCCTGCACAAAAATGTGGAGCTGTTTTGTCAGGTCAGCTAACTGTTCCACCATTGGGTCCCTCTCCTGTTTTGGAACCTTCACCATATTCTTCTCCTCCTTCTTCACCCTAGCTTCCTCTTCAGCCAAAGCCTCACTGACTTTGCTGACATACTTGGCACACCCCTCCTGATAGGTGTCCACAGCCAATAACTTCAAATGGGCCTCAACAGCCTCCTTCACCTTATCCAAGGCAGGCAACTTCTGGTCCCCATTAGAAAGAGTCTTCATCAATTCCTTTCTTGACAACTCCTTCAACACATCCATCCTGACATCTCTAGCCAGGGCAGACCAAAAAACATCCTTGGAAGCATTTTCATGTGCCAGCTCCTCCACTTCCACAAAATATTCCACCACAGGATCAAACTGTAGCAGAAACTTTCTGTAACTATGCAAGTTACCAACACCACCATAAGATTGCAATTCACTGACAACCTTGTTCAGATCCACCATAGTGAACCTGACACCCCATCTATCCACCATCTCCCTACACAACAATTTCCAATCCCTCTTCTTGTAGCCAGACATGGCCACAATCTCCTTCTCCACTGCCCTATCACCAATGAAGAAGATAATCTGCTTCACCATGTCAAGGTAGGAAGCACCATCCACTCCAGCAGCAGTTTCATACTTCTCTAGAAACCACTTGACATCCTCCCCATTAAACTTGGTACCATCCCAAGTTTTAATCCTAACACACTCCCTAACCATCACAGCAGGAGGACCATCCCCCCCACTGACAGTCACCACAGGAATAGAAGAACCAGAAGCCATTCTTCCAGTCCAAAACACCAAAAAAAGATCCAACCAAAGAAAACAGAGATTCCAAAGAACTAGCAGGTTCACACCCCACATTGGGTGCCAGAAATGTAGACAATCCTATAGTACTAGCTATAGGCCTTGACCAAGGGAGTTGGAGAAAAACCAGAGAGAAAATCCCCTGTCCCTTTAGAAAAATAGAGTGAGATTTACCTGCTACAGTAAATTGGTTCCTGTTTACCAAAAGCCCCTTTTCCAATACACTTGACTGCTTGATGAGCCAAGAAAGTAGTCCCCAGACAGACTACCAAACCAAAGAACTGAAATGTAGACCAATGTCCACACCAGAGACAGCAAAGATACTTGATGTAGGCTGCAAATCCACACCAGAGACAGCAATAATACTTGCTATAGCTTGCAAGACTATAACAGAGAAAACAGTTGCCAAAGTTAAGTTAAATGAAGAACTCACTTGCAACAAACACAGCCAATTGTGGCCAGAAAACAGTGAAAACTGAGTGAGGAACAATGATATCACCTCCAGATGGTTGTATGATGATTAAGGTTGCCCTAAACTGTCTTATTCACTATATACACACAGACCACTATCTAAGAGCCCATGCACACCCACCAATTTGGCGCCTGTACCCGCCAAATTGAATAAAAAAACCTCCAGAAGTGCTCCCCAACCTTCTAAAACAGAGGCGGGCGGGCCGCCCGACATTGGAGGCTCCACCTGAAGCGGCACGGCCTCCCTGAAGCCATAAAACCAATAAAAACACCTAATCTACTTTGAAAAAATAACTACAACTACTAAAACCTTTAAAACACGGAATTTCACTATAACAACATTGGGACATGAAATATAGAGAAAAATTAGATCTATCCAATGGTACTAAGCACTTAACCCTAAGACTTAAGGTTAGCCCGTAAAACATGAAAAACAAAATTAAACAGCTATCTTTTATAAATGAAAAATGAGGAAATGACCCCTTAAAACTTAGAACATGAAAAATGTCTACAAGACATAAAATATAGATAAAAACTGGGGCTATCCAATGATAGTACTCAGATACCTGCAGACCCAATATCCACGGAATAAAACCAGAAATATCCCCAATTCCTTAACAGATGTCAATTAAGACATGCACAAATAGCGCCAAATCACACAACAAAGGCCCCTACCAATGTTGGAAGACCACAACAGGGTTTTTCTCTCTGGTTTTACTCCAACTCCCTTGGTCAAGGCCTATACCTAGTACTATAGGATTTTCTACAACAGGCTAACCTTAAATCTTAGGGTTGAGTGCTTATTACCATTAAGTAGAGCTAATTTGGCTCTACATTTTATGTCAAAATTTTGTCATAGCTTAATTTTGTGTTTTAAGGGTTTTAGTAGTTGTGGTGGATTTTTCTAAGTATTTGGGCTTTATTGGAGGTTTTTAGTGGTTTTCTGGCTTCAGGGAGGTCTGACCACCTCTAGGTGGGCGGCCCTCCCGCCTCGGTTATAGAAGGCTGGGGAGCATTTCTAGAGGGTTTTTTTTCAATTTGGCTGTCTACAGCACCAAAATTAGTTTCTGTGCATAGATGTTAGATGGCTGGTCTGTGCGTTCATACAATTCAAGGGGAACTTTAGATATCATACAACCATCTGGTAATTATATCATTGTTTTTCACTCATTTTTCACTGCTTTTTGGCCACAATTGGCTGTGTTTGTCACAAGTTTAGTTCTTCATTTAACTCAACTTTGGCAACTGGTTTCTCTGGTGTAGCTTTGCAACCTGCATCAAGTATTATTGATGTTTTCTGTGCAACAAGTGCACAGTGTTTTGGTTTTCTGGTATGGATCTTTCTTCATTTCAGGTTCTCTTTGGTCTGTGGTCTATCTAGGCTACTTTCTTGACTTGTTAATCAGTCAAGAAGCGTGTTGGAAGGGGTATTGTAACAGTCTCTAATTTGCTGTAGTAAATAAATCTCACCTGGTATTTCTCAAAGGGACATGGGTTTTTCTCTCCAGTTTTACTCCAACTCCCTTGGTCAAGGCCTATAGCTAGTACTATATGATTGTCTACATTTCTGGCACCCAACGTGGGGTGAAGATTTTTTAGCTTTTTGGATTTTCTGTTACTTTTGGACTCACTTCTGTGGTTGGACATTGGGTATCTGGAATCTATTGGACCATGGCTTCTGGAACCTCTTTCTCTATTGGTGGTAGTGGCACTGTTGGTGCTGCTGAGGATGGTAATCCTCCTGTTTCTGTTAGGCCTTCTGTCAGGATCAAGTCCTGGAAGGGGCCTATGTTTATGGAGGAGGATGTGAAGTTGTTTCTGGGGCTGTTTGAGGGTTCTGGGAATGTGGATGGTGCTTCTAAATTGGACAGGGTGAAGCAAGTCACTTCTACATTGGTGGCAGGGCTCTTGTGAAGGAGGTTGCTGATATGGAGGGTTATAGGAGGATAAATTGGAAAATTTTGTGTCTGCAGATGACAGAGAGGTGGGGATCCAGGTACTCTATGGTGGATCTCAATATGATTTCAAGTGAATGGCAAACTTATGGAGGTGTGACAACCTCCATACTTATAGGAAGTTTCTGGCTCAGTTGGAGCCAGTGGTTCATTATTTGGTGGATATTCAGGAGTTGGAGAGTACTGACTCTGCAAGGGATATTTTCTTGTCTTCTCTGGCTAGGAATGTCAGGATTGATGTGCTAAAGGAGGTGGTGAGGAAGGATAAGATGAAGATTCTTGCTAATGGAAATTAGAAGTTTCCTGTTCTTTCTGTGGTGAAGAAGTTTGTGGAGGCTCATCTGAGACTTTTGGCAGTGGATTCTTGTCAAGAAGCTAGCACCAAGTATGTTAGCAAGGTCAGTGAAGCTTTTTCTGAAGATGTGGAGGAATCTAGGAAGAAGGAAAGTATGAACAAGGGAAATGCTCCTGAGAAGCCTAAAGAGGTTGATCCTGTAGTAGAGAAGCTGGCTGATCTGACAAAAAAGCTACAAATTTTTGTTCATGAGGCTCCGAAGGCCAAAAGACTCCTTCTCAGCCTAGAGATTTTGATAGGAGGGTTGGTAGGAGTGATCCTTGGGTCTGCTCTTATAGCAGCAGGAAGGGCCACAAGTCCAATGATTGTTGGCACTGAATAGGGATGTGTCTGAAGGGAAAGTGGAATTTGATGAGAAAGTGTTCAAGTTCCCAGATGTTTCTTTTGTGAAGCTTAATGATGGTCAGGCTCCAGTGGACTTGGTGAGGAGGAGACATAATGTTAAGTCAAGGAGGCCAAGGTTTGAAGAGTTGACTAATGAGGCTTCTTCTTCTGGTGAAGGTGGAGATGATGGCAAGGGCAAGGGAAAGGAGGCTAATAGAGTCTAATTTACATCTTCCTTTGGTGGTCTGGAGTTGTGTTCTTGTGGTGGAAAGTCAAGTGGAGAATGCTTGGCTGGTGTTTATGATGTGGAAGCAGGAAAGGTGGGAAGGCCTAAGAGCAGTGCTCATGCTCAACCAAAGCTTAAGGCTTCAAAGATGGATCCTAAGCTGAGTGCAGCTAGGAAGAAGTACAGCAAAGAGGAGCTCTACAAGATGCAGAAGGGTATGGCTGATATGGGTCCCCCTAGTTTTGGAGTATTGGACATGAATGGTGAGCCAATGCCTATGGATGTTGATTCTGACTCTCAGGAGGATGTACCTTTGGCTTAATTGCCAAATCCTTCTGGAGTTAGAGGTTTTGGTGAGGGATCTGGTTTGGTTCCTGTTGATGGTAAATCTGTTGGTGGTACTGGTCCTCAAGAATCTTCTAGGACCAAGGTAGTGAAGCAAAGAGCTCACTTTGAGAGGCCAATGGTCTCTGGTCAAGTTAATGTTATGGACTCTGTCCTGGAGAGGATGAATTAGGGTCAGATTTCCCTTACTTATGGGGAGTTGTATGCTATCAGTCCGGGGTTGGCTGATAGGCAAATAAAGTTTTTGACCAGGAGAAGGGTTTCTTCTTGGGAGGTAGAATACATTTGTGATTCTGATGAAAAATTTAAAGAGGTGTTGGAAACTCATTTTTCTGCACCTCTGGGTTATGTCAATGTCACTCTGAATGGCAAGGAGGCTAGGGCATTGGTGGATTCAGGTTCTCAGATTAACCTGATTTCTTTTTTTTAGTCTACTCATCTGGTCCTCTCCATCAAGACAGGTATTGTTGGAAATTTGAGATGGATTGGTGGCCATGTCACTGAATTGGTTTGAAAATCTGAGTTTGTGAAGTTGGATGTTGGTGGAGCCTCAGGGAAGTTTCATTTTTATATTTCCAAAGGAACAGTAAAAGCTGTTTTGGGTGGGCCATTCTTGATGGATTTTCAAGCAAGAATTGGCCATCAATTTGATTTGGGAATCAGTTTGGAGTTGACTGGTGAAGATGAAAGGAGACTTCACATGAGGTTATCATCCCCTGGAGAGGATGGTTGGGAGACCAGGCCTGGCTTGTCTTCAACATGCCAGTGCATGGATTGATGTAGGAGAAGAAGAGAAGTGGGTGCTGCCTCTGGTTTATTGGAGTTTGGCTCAAGCTCTAGTGGGAGTCTGTCTTTTTAGAGTGATAAGGGCTGACCATTTAAGTGCTTCAACCTCTCCCCAAGATGAGGAAATCCCAGGTTGTAGTAGGTCAGCTCCCTTGGAGATATACCAAGTGGATTTTCAACTTTCTCTTTTTAATGTTTCTCTTCTCTGCAAGTATTTTTCAAGTTTTTTATCAAGTCTCTGCTCTCTCTCAGGATTCTCAATTAATTTTAATTCAAGTTCAAATAAGAAGATTGGTTATATATCTTTGTTAAAAGATATACAGAAAATCTGTGGAGTGCTGAGATTGGGGTATAAAAGTAAGTCCTCTCATTTTTGCACCACTGGGGTTTCTTCTACACCTTTCAAAAACATTACCTTGGCCATGTCTGTGAGAATTGGGGAAACCCCTGATTATTTTTGTAGGATAGAAGAAAACTTAAAAAAAGAAATAAATATTTCAAGATAACTGAGGAAAATCAAGAAAAAAATTTGAAAATAATTAAAAAAGAAGACAAAAAATATTTTTGTGAAGATCAGCAAGATCAATTTTTGGGCATCCAGCATGAGGATAAACTGCACAATTTTAGAAGATGTGATTCAGCTGATGAATCAAGATTTGAAGATTTAGAAGAAGGAAGTGAGGATGAAGATGTGGAATTGTGGAAAAGTTTTTGGAGTAGTGAGATTGGGGCCTAAAATTAAGTCCTCCCAATTGTGCACCGCTAGGGTTTCTTCTACACCTTTAAAAAACATTACCTTGGCCACACATGTGAGCAATGGGAAAACCCTTGGTTCTTGTTCCAGGTCTGGTGGTGAAGATATCCTGAAGATCCCTCAAGTGGAAGGTGGAGCTGCAAAGTATAAGAAGGTAGCACAGAGGATTAGGCCTGTCAATGAGCCTATGCCTGTAGGATTGAATCCTCCTTTGTCAAGAGATCTGTGCTATACTCCTCTGGTGAAGAATCCTCCTGATTATGAGGAAGCTGCTAGGGTGACTGTGGAAAGGTTTAAAGTTGTTAATTTTGGTCCTGATGGGTGGTTGTCTGATGAGGAAAAGAAGTTGTTGTTGCATGTTATTGTGTTGAGGGAGAAAGTGGTGGCATTTGTGGAAGAGGAAAGGGGTGTGTTGAAACACTTTTATGGGGAAGCTTACTTGATTCCTGTGGTTTGTAATGAACCTTGGAAAATCAAACCTATTCCAATTCCAGCTGCTATCAAAGATGAATTTATAGAGATTGTTAGGGAAAGAGTCAGTACTGGTTTATTCAAACAATCAAAATCTAGTTACTCAAGTCCAGTTTTCTGTGTAAAGAAGCAGAATGGGAAGCTGAGGGTGGTGCATGATCTTATAGCCTTGAATAGAGTCAATATCAATGATGCTGGGATTCCACCAAGTGCAGAAGATTTTGTGGAAGCTTTTCCTAGAAGGGTGTGTTATGGTTTGGGTTATATTATGGGTGGTTATGATGAAAGGGAGCTTCACATGGATTCATGGCCATTTACAACCTTTGAGAATAATTTGGGAAGGTTCAGCTCACTAGGTTGCCTCAAGGAGAAACCAATTCAGAAGCAGTATATCAAGCACAAATGGCTTGGATTTTACAGGATGAGGTTCCTACTCATGCTGGTATTTTTATTGATGATGGTGGAATCAAAGGACTCTCCACTGATTATGGAATGAGGTGCTGAAGGAGAACCCAGATATAAGGAGGTTTTTTTGGGAATATGCAATTACTCTAGATAGGGTATTGTTTAGTATTGAAGAGGCTGGTTTTACCATTTCTGGGTCAAAGTTTTGTTGTTGTGTTCCTGCTCTGGAAATTTTGTGTCATGTTGTATGTAAAGAGGGAAGGATTATGGCCAAGAAAAAAGTTAATAAAGTTTAGTCATGGCCAAGGCCTAAAAATACTACTGAATTCAGGGGATTTTTGGGGGTTTGTGTGTATTTCAGAATTTTCATTAAAGATTTTTCTTTTTTGGCTTCACCTTTAAGAAGGTTGACCAGGAAAGATGCAGAGTGGGTATGGACTGAAGAGTGTGAAGAGGCTTTTTAGAAGTTGGAGAAGGTGGTAGGTGAAGATATTATTCTTCAAAAATGGATTATGGTGTGGGATTTGGACAAATTTATTTGGTAGTGGACTCATTTTATATTGCTGCTGGTGCTGTATTGTCACAGAAAGATAGAACTGGGAGGGTCAGGCCAGTAAGGTATGAGTCTGTGGTATTTAATGAGGTGAAATCTATATATTCTCAAGCTAAGTTGGAATTGTGTGGTGTAGAAAAATTTTTGAAGAAGCAGCAATCTGTTTTGTAAGGGCAACATTTTGAGCTGCAGGTGGATGCTAAATCTCTAGTTCAAATGATAACAGGCCTAGTCTTCCAAATACTCCAATGACTAGGTGGGTAGCATTTATTCAGCCTTTTTCTTTTGACCTGGTACACAAACCTGGAAAAACTTTTACAATTCCTGATGGATTATCAAGGAGACCACCTACAGATGAAGATTCTGATTCTGATGAATTTGATGAAGATGTCCCAGTGGTTAGGGCCAGCACAAAGGGTGCTGAAGATTTTTTTCACCTCCCCCATGAGGCTAAACTGGGAGATTGTTCTCTCCTCCTTCAAGAGGTTAAACTGACTGGATCTGATCTTGATTCTGGTGATCAGGATGTCTTTGTTAATGAAGATGGGGATGTTGTTTGGGATGGCTCAAATTTAGAAAATAGTGTTTAGGTTAGTGAGCTGGATTCTCTTAAGATTTAGTGGAATTAAAAGGATGTACCAAAGTTTAGGGATTGGTGTCCTGGTTGGGCTGGTCAAGTAGCTCATGTTCACACTGGTGATTTTGATGATAGGGTTGCACCCTTGGATGTTGTGTTGTTGGACTTTGAAGATGAGACCTGGGGTCAATCAGTGTTTTATTTTATTATGGTTGAATATCTGTTAACCTTGGAGAGGCCAGATATTTGTGATGATGATACTTGTGTGGAAATTAAGAAGAAAAGTCCTGGCTTCTATGTGTCAGGAAGGAGGTTGATGAGGAGGAGACATCCAAATCCTCAACTAGTGGTGACTCAGAAGAAGGGTCAAGAGTTGGTGTTGAAGTCTTTGCATAAATACCTTGGTCATAGAGGCTTTGGGGAGACTTATAGAAGAGTAGAAGACACATTTTGGTGGCCAGGTATGAAGTTGGATTTGCAGGGTTGGGTTCAATCTTGTGAAGAATGTCAAAGAAGAAGTCACTTGAAACCTAAAGAGGTTGTCCATGCTACTAGTGAATCAACTGTGTTTGGAAGAGTCAGTTTGGATGCTGTTCATATTAAAGAGGACAGGTATAAGTACTTGATTGTTGCCATGGATGATTTGTCTGGTTGGGTTGAGGCAGTTCCTCTAGTTAATTTGACTTCCAAAAATGTGGCAGAAATTTTGAAGAATTAACATGTGTTTAGATATGGGTTAATGAATTTGGTGAATGTTGATGGTGGGCCAGAGTTTGGAGCTCAACTTAAAAAAGCTGTGAAAAGTATTGGTTCTATAGTTAGAGTGGCTAAACCTTATTATCCTGAAGCTGAAGTCATGGTTGAAAGAGGCCATCAAGTTATCAAGAATGCTTTGGTGAAGATGTGTGGAGATAGTGCTGAAAAATGGAGGCATTATTTACCCTTGGTTTTATTTGCTGATAGGGTCACTGTGAAAAGGAAACCTGGCTATTTGCCTTATAAATTAATGTTTGGGCAGAAATCTGTTCTACCAGTGGATTTGGAAGCCGTCTCTTATCTTGGAATTGATTGGGATGATGTGTGCTCAACAGAAGATTTGCCCTGTGCCAGGATGCAACAGTTGGAATGTAGAGAGGAATGTCAAGAGTAGGAATACTCTAGAATGATGAAGATAAGGAATCAATCAGTCAGATACTTAGACAAGAAGTTGGCTCATAGACTCAGGAATCCCTTGAAACCTGGTTGTTTGGTTTTGGTGTATAATAGAAGTTTGGAGAGTCAGTGGGGAAAAATGTTTGCTGACAGATGGAATGGGCCTTACAGAGTCAGATCTCAGGTGTCTGGAGGTTCTTATGGTTTGGAGGAGTTGGATGGTGCAGTCTTAAAGAAGAGAGTGGCTACTGATCAGGTGAAGTGATTTTACCCAAGGGGAACTAGAAGTGAAGAAGATTGACTCCGCAATGAGGAAAAACTATGGACCACTCTTTAATTTTGGATTTTGGTGATGCTGTGCATCTGATTTGTTGGAAACTTTTTTTTAGAAGCTACCCATGGGAGGGGCTTCTAGATTTGATCTTGGCAAGTGTAGGGGTAACTGATGGGCTGGCTACTCTATCAAAATTTACCCCAGATTGTCTGTTTCCAACCCCTTCTCTTAATTTGGTTGAACCCTAGTATTGGTTTCTCTTCTCAGGTTTTAGTCCTCTATGACTTTAAACTGGAAATTAATTTGGTCTTCAAGTGCTGGACTCTTCACATTTATTGGTTTTAGTTTTTTTTGTGCTCAATGTTGTTTTTTTTGTTAGAAGGTACCCAGGGGGGCTCTAGATTTTATTTTGGAAAGTTTGGGGTTAACTGATGAGCTGGCTGCTCTGTAGAACAGTTACCCCATAATTTCTGTTTCAAGTATTTTGTTGGTCCTAGTTGAATCCTAGTTCTTGTTTTTGTTATTCAGTTTTCAGGTCCAATTTGACTTTAAACTGGCTTGGGATTGGCTTCTTTATCTTTGGTCTATTTGGATTGGTGGTGGATCACTGGTGGTCTTTCATCATTTTTACTTATTGGAGGGAGCCCACCCAGTGATCATTTCCTTGTACTTGACTTTCTATGGAGCCGGATGTTTTTCTTTTTCTTTCTTTGATTTTTGTGTGTATGGTTGTTTTAGATAGAAGTTTTAGATTATTTTCTTTTTTCTCTTTTTTTCTTTTACTTTTCATATGGGGGTTAATAAGATTTAAAGAGTTGGAAAAATAAAAAAATCAAATTATATGTTTTCAACACATCAGGGTCACCTGAATCTGAGCAAGCATTGTTGGGGAAAGGCTCATCAATTGGCCGGGTAATGCTGTTTTCTTTTTTATCCTTATCTCTTTTTTATTATTATTATTTACTTTAATTTCTATTCATTTCATCTTATCTTTATTTATATTACTTTTCTTAATTTATTTTTATCTCAATTCATTTAAAAATTATTTAATGGTGTATCCACATCAAGGTGCACTTGGATGTGGGTAAGGTATCGGGGTATCATCTCATTAATTGGCTGGGGGATACCATTTTTAATTATTATTTATTTCATCTTATTATTAATCATTTCATTTTGGTTTCTCAGCTGTCGTATTTTGTTGGGAAATTTTGTTTAATTATTTTAAAGTTTTTTTAATATGTAAGTATTTTAAGTAATAATCCAAAAAAAAAAAATAATAAAATAAAAATAAAAATAAAAATAAAAATAAAAATAAAAATAAAAATAAAAATAAAAATAAAAATAAAAATAAAAATAAAAATAAAAATAAAAATAAAAATAAAAATAAAAATAAAAATAAAAATAAAAATAAAAATAAAAATAAAAATAAAAATAAAAATAAAAATAAAAATAAAAATAAAAATAAAAATAAAAATAAAAATAAAAATAAAAATAAAAATAAAAATAAAAATAAAAATAAAAATAAAAATAAAAATAAAAATAAAAATAAAAATAAAAATAAAAATAAAAATAAAAATTAAAATTAAAATTAAAATTAAAATTAAAATTAAAATTAAAATTAAAATTAAAATTAAAATTAAAATTAAAATTAAAATTAAAATTAAAATTAAAATTAAAATTAAAATTAAAATTAAAATTAAAATTAAAATTAAAATTAAAATTAAAATTAAAATTAAAATTAAAATTAAAATTAAAATTAAAATTAAAATTAAAATTAAAATTAAAATTAAAATTAAAATTAAAATTAAAATTAAAATTAAAATTAAAATTAAAATTAAAATTAAAATTAAAATTAAAATTAAAATTAAAATTAAAATTAAAATTAAAATTAAAATTAAAATTAAAATTAAAATTAAAATTAAAATTAAAATTAAAATTAAAATTAAAATTAAAATTAAAATTAAAATTAAAATTAAAATTAAAATTAAAATTAAAATTAAAATTAAAATTAAAATTAAAATTAAAATTAAAATTAAAATTAAAATTAAAATTAAAATTAAAATTAAAATTAAAATTAAAATTAAAATTAAAATTAAAATTAAAATTAAAATTAAAATTAAAATTAAAATTAAAATTAAAATTAAAATTAAAATTAAAATTAAAATTAAAATTAAAATTAAAATTAAAATTAAAATTAAAATTAAAATTAAAATTAAAATTAAAATTAAAATTAAAATTAAAATTAAAATTAAAATTAAAATTAAAATTAAAATTAAAATTAAAATTAAAATTAAAATTAAAATTAAAATTAAAATTAAAATTAAAATTAAAATAATATAAAACAAATTTTTTTTCATTTATATATATATCTGTAAATTATTTTTCTCTCTATTTATTAATTTATTAATTTCTTTTTTTAATTATTAAATGACAGGATGAAGAAGCCTCTGTCAGTTGATCCAGATTGTGTTGGCATTTTTGCTTTTTGTTTGGATAGAAGGTAGAACTGTGTTCTTTGTGGTGTAGGCAGCTGGAAAGAAAAAATGGGTTATAATGGTCTGGCATTGGATTAGAAGGTAAACTTTGGAAAGAAGTGGAAGAAGCAAGAATAGAGTGCTGGAAAGTGTGCTTGATTATTCTAGACATCTTCCAGTGGTTGTCAAGGAGCTGTTTCCTCATATTCTATTCAAAATCATTCAATGGACCATGGAGGGCAATGGCCTTGAGCATGTTAGAACACATCATGCTAAGGTGTTGCTTTATGTCAGTGTAATCCAATATCAAAGTAGTTTCTAAAGGCTGGACAATCATAATTGCAGCTGCAGGAGGAGGGGTTCGAACTAAACAGAAGAATTGGAACAGTAATCATTCTCTGTTGAAAGAATTGGATTTTTTATTTTGTTACTTACAGATTGGGAGATCTTCAAATTTGTATGCAGCTGTAATCTGGATGTCTGAAGAGTGTTGAATAGATGTTGCAGGAGGGCCCACCAGATGGAGGTTTGGATTTTCATGGTCATCCTCTAAATGGTTTTGAGAAGATGAAGGAGAGGAAGGAGGTTCCTGTGGCTTGGTTAGAGCAGCAGGGCTGTTGTTTTTGTTGTTGTTTATATTATTGCTTGGTGCAGGTTTGTTAGATATTGGGGGAGGAGTGCCAGGTTGATTGAAGAAAGTACCAGGGGATGGTGACCTGGTGGCTGATTTTTATCTGCTGTAAGAAGATCTAGAAGAAAGGGAACTATCAGAGGAATAATTGGTGGCCAGAGGAGAGGTGAAGTTATTTCTTATTGATGGAACAGGTGTTTTTTGTTTAGGGGCGGTGTTAGGTGCTCTGGTGTCTTCAGGAGGTCCTCTAGAAGGCCTTCTAGAGATTTTGGAATTTTTGGTGTGGTCATATGAATAAATGGTGGTAGTACGCATTTCTCTGGGAGCATTAGGAGGTTGTGGTGTACAGTTGTTGGTGTTTGATGGAGGAATTTGGCTGTTATCTGGCTGAATTTGGGAATTTTGAGCCTTATTTTTGCTTTCTGGAAAGGCGGGCAGGCCACCAGACGTCAGGAGTGCCGCTGTGGTAGCCTAAAGTTTAGTATGGCACCTAAGTACGTAAATGGAGTTATTACGGCGTGCAAGATTGGTGTTATTATTTTTATATATAAAAGAGTTTTATTTTATTTATTTGAGTTTTAAATATGAAGAAATTGGTCACGAGCGAATGCCTACACAAAACAATTTATTTTACAGAGAAAACTTATTTTTACGGTCTGAAAAGTTTATAAGTATTAAGTCGAGTCACTCAAGAACCTTGGGAAATTTTTCCAGAATTTTTACTATTCTTCTTATATTTTTAAATGAATTTTAAAGTTTTATAGAAATATTTACGTTTTCAGAAAATTACTTAACTATGATGAATTTTCACGGGGTAATTAGAGCTGCGCAGACTACGAAAATTAGTTTGGAATATAAAGGAGAAGTAGCTCTATTATGTGTAATTTTTCTAGATTTTTTATTATAGTTTTTAAGGTTCTAATTGAGTCCGGAAGTCCGGAAGGACTCCGTACGGACTCCGTTTGGACTCCGCTTCGGCTCCGTACGGACTCCGTACGGGCTCCGGATTGACTCTGGGAGAGCTCTGGAGGGGAAAACTTAGGCACGTGACTAGGAATACTTAAGCGCCTCTCAAATTCGAAATTGAGGGGGGGGAACAGATCATACAGCTTAATCATTAACTACCACAGTCTCATTTTTTATTACTCAACAAATTAAATAAATTTGTAATATCCTTATAACTTTATATTTTATATATAACATTTTAGAAATACCACTCAACAATTTAAAACACACTTCATACAGGGTATCTTTAGAAAGGTCTTCATCGCTGGGACTTGATTATTGCTGTCTCATAAAAATTCAAATTATTATAAAAACATAAAAGTCAATCTTTTCAGATCTTTCACTGGTACACCTTAATTGTTGTTATCAGTATTTCTTTATCAACAGCCACTTTCTTTAAATCTCAATAAGCGTTAATTATTTTAGAGTTTCATTATTTTTATCAATCAGATTCAAGTAGATTGGTTAGCTTAGTGATTTAGAATTCCCATTTTGTTATTTTTATTGGAAGGACGGGGTTTTCAGCTAAATCCACATATCTCCTCCGGATTCTGCTTACAGCAAGGCAACTGTAAGAGTTTACCTTACCATAGTTGGCGCCCAACGTGGGGTTTTGAATTCTCTAGCTTTCTTTAAAGACTTACTTCGATCAAGAACGTTATTAGCCTGCAAGAGGCATATTTTCTGGAACTCTAATTGGATTTTTGTTATTGGCCTGCAAGAGGCTTGTTATTTTATCAATTGTTAACGCTTTTCATTACTTATTAGGATGTCTTCTTCTGCTGTTGCTTCTGGATCTTCTAACCCTCTTACTCCCTCAGTTAGAATTGTTTCTTGGGATGGCCCAAAGTTTGATGGGGAGGAGGTTAAATGGTTCATTAGCAGGTATGAAGCTGCTGCTGCTGTTGATGGTGCTTCTCATGTGGATATGGTGAAGCAAGTTAGATTTTTTATTGCCGATAGGGAGGTGGAAAAAGAGGTTATTGCTATGCAGGTATTCAAGGACAAGGATTGGGTTAAACTTTCTAAAGCTATGGTTGATAGATGGGGTGTTAGGTTTACTATGATGGACCTCAATAAAATTGTTGGAGACTGGCAAGCAAAAGGTGGTGTTTCTTCTATGGCAGACTTCAAAAAGCTGTGTGTTCAGTTTGATGAAGTGGTGGAATATCTCATATTGGTGGACGAGTTAGTGCATGAGAACCAGGCAAAAGATTTGTTTTGGACAGCATGCAGCAGGGATATTCGTATGGACGTCTTGAAGGATCTTTCAAGAAAAGATTTGATGAAGGAACTGCCTAATGGTGAGCAGAAACTGCCGGCTCTGGAGGTTATCAAGGACAACATTCAAGCCCATCTAAAGTTATTGGCGTTGGACAAATATCAAGAGTCATGCACTCAATATGTTAGCAAGGTTAGCAAAGTTTTGGCCGAAAACAACGATATTATGGTCAAAGCCCAGGAGGCCAAGAAGGCTCAAATGGGATTACCTGCTGCTAAAGTTGAGGGTAATGTAGATAATAAGATGGCCAATCACTTGGCTGATTTAACGAAACAATTAAAAATATTTGTTCAAGAAACCAAGAAGGCCAATAAGGCCCCAATTGCTTCTTCGTCGACGTCAACTTCTTATCAGTCTAGAGGGTATGAACGTCGAAATTATAATGGCAATAATAATGGTAACCGCTTCCCAGGCAATGGGAGAAATGGTGGTAATGGTGGTAATGGATATAGAGGTGGCTACGATGAGCCAAAGGTGTGCTCCTATTGTAATAGGAGGGGGCACAGAGCAACAGTTTGTTTTGCTCTTGATAAGGATATGGATGCTGGGCGAGTTTTATTTGATGGTAAAGTTTATAAATTTCCTGATGGTTCGTTCATCAAGCCCAGTGATGGACAGTCTCCTTCTGATTTGGTCAGAAGAAGTTTAACGGCTGAAAGGAGAGCCAGATTTGAAGAGGTGACAGATGAAGATGTTAATGCCAAGAGTGGCAAAAATGGTAATGGTAATGGTGGTAAAGCTGACAAGGGCAAGGAGAAAGAGGTCAGTAAAGCCATATTTTCTACTTCTTTTGGTGGTTTAGAGCTGGCGACGGTTGCCCAGGTGGAGGGTAGCTGTATGGCTGGCGAATATGATGTTAATGCTGCTAGAAGAGCAGCTGCTACTAAGGCAAAGAGTAGCATTCAGAGCCAATTGAGGGCTAATCCTGGCAAGGCCAATAACAAAGTGAACCCTTACTCTAAGGACAAGAATTCTAGTGCTCAAACTGCCGCCAACAAATTGAACCCTTACTCTAAGGACGAATTATATAAAATGCAGAAGGGGATTGCTGATATGGGGCCCCCTAGTTATGGCAAGTTTGATTTAAATGGTGAGCCTATGCCAGAGGATGATTTGGATTCTGAGGAGGACGTACCGTTGGCGTCTCTACCCAGACCAAGTTTTAGCGGTCCCATCCCAATGGAGGGTGTAAGAAGGACTAGCAATGGATCAGGATTAGTGCAAGAAGCTGGTGACGGAGTTAGGGTTATAGAAAGTGAAGATGTTATTATGGGAGGTGAAGATGGCTCGGTTGGACCTCAAGAGGTACCCAGGGCCAAGGTTGTTAAATCAAAGGTCCAGCATGAGCGGCCAGTAGTTTCTGGTCAAGCTAATGCGATGGACGCAGTTTTGAATAAGGTGAATCAACTGCAGATTCCCTTATCTTTAGGGGAGTTATTTACGATTAGTCCGGCGCTTGCTGAAAAGCAAAAGAAGCATTTGACAAGGCGTCGGGTTTCCACTGGAGAGGTGGAATATATTTGTGAAAATGCTGAAAAGTTTGGTGAAGATGTAGATACACATTTTTCCGCTCCCCTGGGTTACCTGGTGGTAACTCTAAATGGTAAAGAAGTAAAGGCCTTGGTCGATTCAGGGTCTCAAATTAATTTAATTTCATTGGAGCAAGCGACAAGTATAGGCTTGCCAATTAAAAGTGGAACTGGGGGAAACCTCAGAGGCATCGGAGGGCATGCAACAGAGCTGATGGGTACAGCTGAGCATGTCAGGTTAGGCATTGGTGGATCTGTTGGTAAGGTTCACTTTTATGTGGCCAGAGGAGCAGTCAAAACTGTTCTTGGTGGTCCTTTTTTGATGGATTTTGAGGCCAGGATAGGGTATCAAGCTGGCATGGGGATTAGTTTGGAGATCACTGGTGAAGATATGCGGAGGTTACATATGCGGTTAGCGCCTCCTGGAGATGAAGGTTGGGAAACACGGCCAGGGATTACTACTCTGTGCCAGTGTTGTGTTTGCACCAAGAAGCGGCATATAAAACGGACGGCTTCTGGTGAATTATGTTTGTTGGAAAAGGAAGAATGCCCTCATTTTTTGGGGTAGCAGGGGCTGATCACTCTAATGTTGTAATCTCTCCTCAGGATGAGATCCTGGATTGCAATAGGTCAGCTCACTTGGAGATAATTCAAGTGGATTCTCAATTATTTTCTGTTAATATTACTTTGGAGTGCAAATACGTTTTGGACTTTTCTATATGTTTATTGAATTTACCCGGTTTTTCTATTAAATTTAAAAATGGTGAAAAAGGCAAAATGGGCCAAATTAGGTTGGATAAAAATTGGAAGGGTATGTTTTCGGACCTCCAGCAAGAGGGTAAACTGCGAAAATCTTATCAAAACCAAATTAAAAATCTCAGTATAATTAAAACACAAAAAAATAATTTATGTGAAAATGTTATTCCGGACCTCCAGCAAGAGGTTAAACTGCAATTATCTCCTTCTATTACGGACCTCCAGCAAGAGGGTAAACTGCGAAAAACTTATCAAAACCAAATTAAAAATCTCAGTATAATTAAAACACAAAAAAATAATTTATGTGAAAATGTTATTCCGGGCCTCCAGCAAGAGGTTAAACTGCAAGTATCTCCTTCTATTTTGGACCTCCAGCAAGAGGGTAAACTGCAAAAATCACATCAAAATCCAATAAAAAATCTCAGTATAATTAAAACACAAAAAAATAATTTTTGTGAAAATTCAATTCCGGTTCTCCAGCAAGAGGTTAAACTGCCAACTTTCTTTACGGGCGATTTACTGTTGGATAAGGGAAGCAAAGGTGTTGGAAAATCTGTTTATAAATTAGACGAGGGAAAGGAGAAAAGGGTAAAATTTAAAAATGAAATAAAATATTTTTCTAATTTTTCTTATTCCGATTCTGACGATGAAGAAGATTTATTTGATGAAATTTTTAATGGCGAATCAAAAGTAAATGTTTTACCTCAAGCTTATTTAGATGTGGACGCAGCCAAATATAAGAAGGTAGCAAATAAAGTTCGACCTATTAATGAACCGCTACCTGCTGAATTAAATCCACCTTTGAGAAGACCAAGGTTATCAAGAGATCCTTATGAAAGTCCCTTGGTAAAGAATCCGCCTGAATTTTCTGAGACGTCAAGAATCACTTTTGAGAGACTGGGTGTTGTTAATTTTGGACCTTATGGTTGGTTGTCTGGAGAAGAGAAGAAGTTGTTGTTGGATGTGATGGTCAAGCGAGAGAAGGCCATTGCTTTTGTAGAAGAGGAGAGGGGTGTGTTGAAGCATTCCTATGGGGAGCCTTACAAGATTCCTGTGGTATGTCATGAACCGTGGCAGCAGAAACCGATTCCTATTCTGGCTGCATTGAAAGAAGCTTATATCGAAGTTTTCAGAGAACGGATACGCACTGGACTGTATGAGCAATCAACATCAAGTTATTCTAGTCCGGTATTTTGTATCAAGAAACCAAATGGCAAGCTTAGAGTTGTTCATGATCTTAGGGAATTAAATAGGGTTACAATAAAGGATGCTGGGATACCGCCTAGTGCTGAAGAGTTTGTTGAAGCGTTTGCAGGGAGAGTGTGTTATGGTTTGGGAGATATTATGGGTGGATATGATGAGAGAGAGTTACATCCGGACTCAAGGCCTCTCACTACATTTGATACGCCACTAGGACGTTTACAGTTAACAAGATTACCTCAAGGAGCAACAAATTCAGTTGCAGTTTATCAAGCTCAGATGGCTTGGATCCTTCAAGACGAAATTCCACAATATGCTGGAATCTTTATAGATGATGGAGGAATTAAGGGACCAACAACCGACTATGATAACCAGGTGTTGGAAGAGAATCCCGGGATACGCAAATTCATTTGGGAGTTTGCAATTACTTTAGAAAGAATCTTTTTTCGAATTGAAGAGGCTGGTTTAACTATTTCAGGTTCAAAATTTTCATGTTGCGTGCCAGCCTTAGAAATATTAGGCCATGTGGTATGTAGAGAGGGTAGGATTATGTCCAAGAAGAAAGTTAACAAAATTCAGTCCTGGCCAAGACCCAAGAATACGACCGAAGTTAGAGGGTTTTTAGGCGTTTGCGTATATGTTAGAATGTTTATTAAGGACTTTTCTTCATTGGCAGCTCCATTGAGACGGTTAACAAGAAAGGATGCAGACTGGGAGTGGGATGAAGAGTGTGAGAAGGCATTTGCGAAGTTGAAGGAGGTTGTGGGGAAGGATTTAGTCCTGCACAAGTTGGATTATGGAAAAGATGCTGGTAGAATTTATTTAGCAGTTGATTCAAGTCAGGTTGCAGCTGGGGCGGTTTTGTCTCAGATGGATAAAGCTGGTTACATCAGGCCAGTTAGGTATGAATCTGTAGTATTTACTGAGGTCGAATCAAGATATTCTCAACAAAAATTGGAATTATGTGGTGTGGCAAAAATGCTGAAGAAACTTCAGCATATTTTGTGGGGGCAACATTTTGAGTTGCAAGTGGATGCAAAATCGTTAATCCAGATGATTAATTCCCCAAGTTTACCAAACGCACCCATGACGAGATGGGTAGCTTTTATTCAACATTTTTCTTTTGATTTAGTTCATAAGCCTGGCAAGACTTTTACTATTCCAGATGGTTTATCAAGGAGACCACCCACTGAAGAAGATTCAGACTCAGAAGAGTTCGATGAAGATATACCTATTATCAAAGCCAGCACTAAAGGAGCTGAAGACTTTCCATACCTCCCCCATGAGGTTAAACTGGCAGGACTATTGTGTTTAGATTATGGTGATGATGACCTCCACCAAGAGGATAAACTGGAAAATAGTTTTTATGTTAATAAAGGTGTAGATAAATTCGGTAGAAAGGAGGTAGAAGAAGATGTGGTGTATGTAGAGGAAGATGGATTGGTAGTGTGGGATAGTAGTAAATTAAGGAATGGTGCACATGTTGGAGAATTAGAGAATTTAAATAAAAGGGTGGATATAGAGAAAGAGGTATTTTCAAATACGGTTTTCGAAGGATCCAAAGGTTCAGAAGAAAAACATTGACATAGCTCGATTAAAGATTTATTTAGGGGTCAACGATTATTGGCTCATTCATGTGCAGGTGATATTGGTGATAGAGAAGTCCCTATTGATGTTATATTAATCAATTTTCAAGATGAAGTCTGGGGTCAGACTGGTTTTTATTTTTTGTTAGTCAAATATTTGTTGACTTTAGAGAGGCCAGAAGATTGTGAAGACGATGAATGGGTGGCTATCAAGAGGAAGTCATCTACGTTTTACCTATCAGGTCGACGTTTAATGAGGAGGAGATATCCAAATCCTCAAGTAGTTATAACTCAACAGAAGGGGCAAGAATTAGTTTTGAAATCACTGCATGAAGATCTCGGGCATAGAGGCGTTGGAGAAACGTTTAGAAGAATTTCTGATCGATTTTGGTGGCCTGGAATGAAGATGGCTGTTAAACAGTGGGTTCAGTCATGCGAAGAATGTCAAAGACAAAGTTATTTAAGGCCAAAAGAACCTGGACGCGCGACCGGTGAATATACGCTCTTTGGAAGAGTTAGTTTAGATGCCGTTCATATAAAAGAGGGACGGTATAAATATTTAATTGTGGCCAGAGATGATTTATCTGGTTGGGTAGAGGCAGCGCCTCTTATTAATTTAACTGCCAAAAATGTGGCAGAATTTTTTTTGAATAATTGGGTATATAGGTATGGGGTGATGAAGTTGGTAACGGTAGATGGAGGTCCTGAATTTGGGACAGAGTTTAAAGAGGCCGTATTGAAAGTTGGATCAAAGGTTAGGGTAGCAACCCCATATTATCCTGAAGCTGAAGGCATGGTGGAAAGAGGGCATCAAGTTATTAAGGATGCTTTAGTTAAAATGTGTGGGACAAGTGCCGAAAAGTGGAGGCACTATTTACCTTTAGTTTTATTTGCTGATCGAATCACTGCCAAAAGGACGACCGGATTTTCACCTTATGAACTTGTTTTTGGACAGAAAGCAGTTTTACCGGTTGATTTAGAAGCTGAATCATATCTTGGAGTTGACTGGGGCACGGTCAAAACTACTGAAGAATTATTGTGTGCAAGAATGATGCAGCTAGAAAAGAAAGAAGAATATTTAGAAAAGGCATATTCGCGGATGATGAAGATCCGAAATCAATCAGTTAGATATTGGGATGAGCGGTTGGCACATCGATTAAGGAAACCTTTGAACCCAGGAGATATGGTCCTGGTGTATAATAGGAGTTTGGAAAGTCAGTGGGGAAAGATGTTTGCAGATAGGTGGAATGGACCGTATAAAATCAAGGAGCAAGTTTCCGGCGGTTCATATGTGCTAGAAGAGTTGGATGGAGTAGTATTAAAGAAGAGGGTAGCAGCCAATCAAGTGAAACGGTTCTATCCTAGAGGCACCAGGAGTGCCGAAGTCTAACTCCGAAATGAGGATAAACTATGATGTTTATAAAAATCTTATCAACCTCCGCAATGAGGATAAACTATGATATTGATGAAATTTTATGGATTCCTCCGCAATGAGGATAAAATATGACATTTATGAAATTATATGGATACCTCCGCAATGAGGATAAACTATGATGTTTATAAAATCTTATCAACCTCCGCAACGAGGATAAACTATCTTCTTTTTTTATAAAAAAATACTTTACTATCGTTACACTGCATATGGTCGACGAAACTATGATGAAACTTAACGAAATTCAAAAAGACCTTCTTTGAAATTTTCAAAAACTTAAAATTCTTAAAATATGGATGAAGATAGTGTTGGAAAAATTTTAAAATTTATTGGAAGAAGTGTTCACAGGGGAACCTTCTTAATTTAATATTGGCAAGTGTGGGGGTAATTGATGGGCTGGCTGCTCTATACACAATTACCCCATAATGTTCGTTTCCAAAATTTTCCCTGTTTCTAGTTGAATCCTGGCTTTGTCTTTTAATTATAGGAAGTCCACTAAGACTATAAACTGGAACGAATCAAGAGACACTGCTCTCAACGCCGGATTCAAGATTCTTTTTATTTTATTTTGTTTTTGATTTTTTTATGTTAGATTGTGATTTCTTTTCTTTAATATATATTATGAATTATTGTAAAGGTGATGCTCACTGGTGGTCTCTAATCATTTTTATAAATTGGAGGGAGCCCACCCAGTGATGATCATTATAAAAATTATCTTCTAAAAACTTTCATTTACTTTATTTTCTTTTCAATTTCTCAAAATTGTGTAACCACATCAAGTTGCACTTGGATGTGGGTATGATGTCGATGGTACGGCTCATCAAATGGCCGGGGGGCATCTTTTAAAAATTTTATTTTGAAATTTTTTTATTATTATTACTTTTTTTATCTTTCTTTTCACACTCGTTTATCTTTCTTTAAAAATTAAATTTTAACTTTTATTTCAAAACTATCTTTTCTAAAATCTTTTATTTTAAATTTAAAAAAAAAAAAAAAAAAATTAAATTAAAAAATAAATAAAATAAAATAAAAATAAAATAAAAAAATAAAAAAAAATAATAAAAAAAAAAAAATTAATTAATTAAATCAAAATTATTATTATATTTCTTAGTTTTATTTTTCAGTCATCATTCTTTTTAGTTTATTCATATAGTTTAGACAGGAAACAGGGTTTAGGGGAACTCAATACCTATGGGATTTTACTTCAAGACATCTGTTAGTCCTCCAAGACTTTAAACTGGTTACTTTTCAAGACGTTCTTTAAGGTTTTTTATACCTATTTTGGATCTGTTAGTCCTCCAAGACTTTAAACTGGCTACTTTTCAAGACGTTCTTTAAGGTTTTTTATACCTATTTTGGATCTGTTAGTCCTCCAAGACTTTAAACTGGCTACTGTGCAAGACGTTCTTTAAGGTTTTTTTATACATATTTTGGATCTGTTAGTCCTCCAAGACTTTAAACTGGCTACTGTTCAAAACATTCTTTAAGGTTTTTTTATACGAATTTTGGAGCTGTTAGTCCTCCAAGACTTTAAACTGGCTAATTTTCAAGACTGTCATTAAAGATTTTATATTGGAGTTGTTAGGTCCACCAAGACCTTAAACTGGGTTGTTATCAAGCTGTTGGGTCCACCATGACCTTAAACTGGATTTCTTATTGATTAAATGTTTGGTCCACCATGACTTTAAACTGGTAGTTCATTCATTGTTTAGTCCACTATGACTTTAAACTGGAAAATTAATATCTGCAGGTTAATTCAACATTCATTGGTCCACTATGGCCTTATACTGGATTACTTGTCAATCAAATGTTTGGTCCACTATGACATTAAACTGGATTATCAAATTTATTCAATCTTTGGTCAAGCCTAGGCCTTATTTAGGAATTTATCAAGTTATTTATGCACCTAAACAATCTTTGGTCCACCAAGACCATAAACTGGCAATCGATTATATGTTTGGTCTACCAAGACTTTAAATTGGAATGTCAATATTGTTTGGATAACTCAATTCAATCCTTTAATTTATCACTGTCCACTAAGACTCTAAACTGGTTATTCAATCATTTCTGGAATTGGGTGCTGATAAGCTTTAGGAGGTTAAAATTTTAGGTGGTGATGATGCTAATGAAAGAATAATGGTTAATTAGGTGAAATTTGTGGCGCTTTAACATGGTCTAAAGTTGAAATTATTATTGGAAGCCTGGCAAAAGTATTTTATGGGTTTGCTGTATAGCAAAGTTTGAAAATTGTGATGAAGGAATCAGAAGTTAGGATGGTAGTTGGATTTTAGGGAATGATTTTTTTAGTGCCTCAGTGTTAGGCCATTTTTGGTGTGAAGCTTGGAGGACCTTATGGCGAGATTGGAATCATAGAATTCGGCTCAGTGGGGGGCCCTATGAGGTTGGAATCAGGAGTATTCGGCTCATAGGAAGATCCACTCTCTCAATGCTGTGACAAGAAGGAAGACTGGTATATGGGAGTCTGAAGGGATTCAAACCTTGCTCTCAGTAGTGGAATCATCACAAGATTTATATTATTTTATTTTATGTTATATCGAGCCAGAGAAGAAGAAACAACATTTTTATTATAAAGAATTAAAAGAAGACCAGCTAAAACAAATTTATCAAATTATTTTATTGGAAAAGATAATTCTTTTGGAATTGCTCAACCACTTATGCAAAGTTTTACGAATGGGGACATTCTCAATTGGAGGGAGGATGTGGTAGCCTAAAGTTTAGTATGGCACCTAAGTACGTAAATTGAGTTATTACGGCGTGCAAGATTGGCGTTATTATTTTTATATATAAAAGAGTTTTATTTTATTTATTTGAGTTTTAAATATGAAGAAATTGGTCACGAGCAAATGCCTACACAAAACAATTTATTTTACAGAGAAAACTTAATTTTACGGTCTGAAAAGTTTATAAGTATCAAGTCGAGTCACTCAAGAACCTTGGGAAATTTTTCCAGAATTTTTACTATTCTTCTTATATTTTTAAATGAATTTTAAAGTTTTATAGAAATATTTACGTTTTCAGAAAAGTACTTAACTATGATGAATTTTCAAGGGGTAATTAGAGCTGCGCAGACTACGAAAATTAGTTTGGAATATAAAGGAGAAGTAGCTCTATTATGTGTAATTTTTCTAGATTTTTTATTATAGTTTTTAGAGTTCTAATTGAGTCCGGAAGTCCGGAAGGACTTCGTACGGACTCCGCTTTGACTCTGCTTCGGCTCTGTACGGACTCCGTACGGGCTCCGGATTGACTCTGGGAGAGCTCTGGAGGGGAGAACTTAGGCACATGACTAGGAATACTTAAGCGCCTCTCAAACTCGAAATTGAGGGGGGGGAACAGATCATACAGCTTAATCATTAACTACCACAGTCTCATTTTTTATTACTCAACAAATTAAATAAATTTGTAATACCCTTATAACTTTATATTTTATATATAACATTTTAGAAATACCACTCAACAATTTAAAACACACTTCATACAGGTTATCTTTAGAAAGGTCTTCATCGCTGGGACTTGATTATTGCTGTCTCATAAAAATTCAAATTATTATAAAAACATAAAAGTCAATCTTTTCAGATCTTTCACTGGTACACCTTAATTGTTGTTATCAGTATTTCTTTATCAACAGCCACTTTCTTTAAATCTCAATAAGCGTTAATTATTTTAGAGTTTCATTATTTTTATCAATCAGATTCAAGTAGATTGGTTAGCTTAGTGATTTAGAATTCCCATTTTGTTATTTTTATTGGAAGGACGGGGTTTTCAGCTAAATCCACATATCTCCTCCGGATTCTGCTTACAGCAAGGCAACTGTAAGAGTTTACCTTACCATACCGCCTGGATATGGTCTAGCAGCCTGGGAGCTGATTTTGAAGCTATTTTGGCTGAATTTTCTGAGATAAAAGCAGGTCTTGTAGGAAGTGTTTTGTGAATAGAACAGCATGATCTTCTGGAAGGAGCGGAAGATAAAGATGAAGAAGCAGGTCCAAGTTCTGGTGACCTGGTAGGAGATCTGGAAATATATTTATGTGAAGGTGAAGGTGGAGGTATTGGATATTTGGGGTCTCTGTCACATCTTTTCTTTTTAGAGTTGCAGGAATCACAGGCCCTGTTATAGAATTTGGCCTGAGGAGTAGGAAGAGTGAAATTGAAAGGTCTGCACATGTGGATGCACTGTTTAAAAGCATAGTCCTTTGGAGCAGTGATACAGGGAATGTCTGATGGGTCAAAATATGGTGATCCAGCCATGATCTGTGAAGGGAAAATAATGAAGAGAAAAGAGATGAATGAAAATTTTATCAGTGATGTGTAGATAATGAAGAAAGAGTGGAAGTTCAGCAGGTTGGCTGCAGAGCATTGTGCATGAAGGTGGCTCTGCCTTTTTTTTGAAAAATGTGGAAAGTCCATCAAAACTTTAAACTGAACACTGGGGATGTCCATCAATACTTTAAACTGAGCACTGGTTAGTCCGTCAAGATTTTAAACTGAGAAATGGTACAGTCCCCCAAGACTATAAACTGAGGATAGTTTAATGGTTGAGTCTGTCAGGACTATCAACTGATAATGGGAGTTGGTGTGATTTTGGCAGAGGACATCCAAGGGGGAGTCTCTGAATTTTGTTAAGGCAAGTGTGGGGGTAACTGATGAGCTGGCTGCTCTGTAGAACAGTTACCCCAGAATTTTAGTTTGTTTCCTTGGTCTTAAATGTTTTGATCTCTGGTTCTGTCTTTTTTATTTAGTTTTTGAGTCCCCCAAGACTATAAAATTAGGGCTGTTAGTCCCCCAAGACTTATAACTGAGGATTAGTCCCCAAAGACTGCAAACTGAGGAATTTTTTTATGATGATTGGCTACATTCAGGAAGTCTGGAGAGGTCAAGAATTTTTTTATTTCTAAGTCAAGAGATTAATCAAGAGTCAAGAGGCAGAAGAGAATCAAGAGATGTAACAAAATTTTCAGCATTGACTTTGAATTGTTGTATGAGGTTCTTCCTTTTCTCAAGGTCCTGTGGATTTTTGGAATGAGTAGATTGGAAGTATTTTAGTATGATATGCTTCTGTTAAGAATAATTTTGTTGAAATTTGTCCTTGATGGTGGGTAATGGATTAGGTGGGGGTGCTTCAATTTTTCCCACATTGTCATCATCACTTTCTGGAGGGAAATGAACTGGAAAATTTTCAGATTGAATTTCAGTATGAAGAATTATTTGGCTTACTATCAGAAGGACCAGGGATGTTAGAGCTAGTGGTTTTAGCGGGGTTGGAACTCTTTTTTGAAGGGTGTAATTTGTTGACCAGTCTAGGGGTCAGGATGGATGACCTGGATCTTTTGGTGCTTGTAGAAGGTGGATCAGGTTAGGGAGGAGGAGATGATGTTGAAGAGGACAATGGACCAGGTCTGAAACAAGTCTTCTTCCTAGAGTGACAGGTATCACAGGAGGTTCTGTATGGATGAGCCGGTGGTGTCAGCCAGGCTACTAGACTTACCCAGTGAAATAAGTAATTATTTACTGGATGAAGCCGCACCTTATCATCTTTAATTATTATTTAATTATCATTTAGTTACATTAAAATTAGTTATAAATTAACTAGTTACAGAATGTTAAAATTAAATTAATTAATTAAATAAATAAGTAAAATTAAAATTATAATTTTGTCCCTTATATTTTTCTCTAACACCGTGCTCAATTGACAGGTTGGGAAAAATAAAACTTTATATTTAAAAAAATAAAATACAAAGATAAAATAAGATTTAAATATTCAAATAATATTAAATATATACAAAAAAATCAAATTTCTTATTTGGGATTGACATTTACAGTAAATATTAAAAATATTGATGTATTTCTGACATACTCTGTAAATACATCTTTTTGACGCCTTCTTTTTGGAATAACTTTATTATTTGAAATACTCTTTCTGGAATGTTCTTTTTCTCTCTCTTTTCCTACTGTTTTTAGAATTTGATTTCCATGCTTTGTCTCTCCTTTGCCTATAAAAGGCCTCTCTTTTTGTTGTCTTTTGATCATTCTATCTTACCAAACCATTTTATTACAACAATAACCAATAAAAACTTATTATTATATTCTATATCATTAGTATTTACAATAGCGTAATTCTAATTTATAAATTATATTAATATTTTAATCCTACCTCTTTTTATTGAGTAAAACAATCATCTTTGAATTAAGAAATACATACAAATTTGTTGAGAATCCATTTAAACCTTTTAAATCCTCGTAGAACTTTGTACCAAAACTTCTAGACTAAAAGCGTACCTTGACAGGTGGTGTGATGGTACAGATGAGATTGTTGTCAGTGCAGTATTGGCAAGGACCCATGTCAGTAACAAATTTGGAAAGAAAGGTGAATATGGTGGTTGTGATGAAGGAGAATGTGGACATTTTCAATTGGATGGAGGATGTGGTCTTCCAAAATTGGAGGAGCCCTTTGTTGGTTAATTTGGTGGTATTTTGGTATGCCTTAAATGGCATTGTTTCTAATAATTGGGTATTTTTCTGAAATTATGCAGGAAATAGTGGGACTGCAGGGATCTGGAGGCTACCATTGGATAGCCCTGGGGTTTCTCAATATTTTATGTCTTGATGACATTTTTCAGATTTTAAGTATTAAGGGGATAATTTCTCATTTTTCATTTAAAAAGATAGCTGTTTAATTTTGTTTTTTGTGTTTTACAGGCTAACCTTAAGTCTTAGGGTTAAGTGCTTAGTGTCGTTAGAATTAGATAAATTTTCTCTAAATTTTATGTCACAATGTTGTTATAGCCTAATTATGTGTTTCATAGGTTTTAGTAGTTGTAGTAGATTTTTCTAAGTAGTTTTGATATTTTTGGTGGTTTTCTGACTTCAGGGTGGTCCAGCCACCTCAGGCAGGCAGACCGCCTGCCTTGGTGCTAGAAGTCTGGGAAGCATTTCTAGAGGGGTTTTATGCAATTTGGTGGTTAAGAACGCCAAATTTGTTGGTGTGCATGGGCTCTTAGATAGTGGTCTGTGTGTATATAGTGAGGAAGAGAGTTTGGGCAACCTTATTTATCATACAACCATCCGGAGGTAATATCCTTGTTCCTCACTCAGTTTTCACTGTTTTTTTTGGCCACAATTGGCTGTGTTTGTTGCAAGGTTAGTTCTTCATTTAACTTAACTTTGGCAACTGTTTTCTCTGGTGTAGCTTTGCAACCTACATCAAGTATTATTGCTGTTTCCTGTGCAACAAGTGCACAGTGTTTGTTTTTCTGGTGTAGAGTTTTCTGTATTTCAGGTTCTTTGGTTCTCAGTGGTCTGTTATTGGCTACTGTCTTCACTTGTTAAGCATTCAAGAAGATTTTTAGAAGGGGTATTGTAACAGTCTCTGATTTGCTGTAGCAAGTAAATCTCACCTGGTATTTCTCAATGGGACAGGGGTTTTTCTATCCAGTTTTACTGCAACTCCCTTGGTCAAGGCCTATAGCTAGTACTATAGGATTATCTACAACATCTCTGTACTTGACCTCAGCCTGACACAATACCCCTTCCAACACACTTCTTGACTGCTTAAAAAGTCAAGAAAGTAGCCTAGATAGACCACAGACCAAAGAACCAGAAAACCTGAAATGCAGAGAAATCCACACCGGTGTAGACAATCCTATAGTACTAGCTATAGGCCTTGACCAAGGGAGTTGGAGAAAAACCAGAGAG
The DNA here is from genome assembly GCA_030280995.1 of Hemileia vastatrix. Classification (NCBI taxonomy): domain Eukaryota; kingdom Fungi; phylum Basidiomycota; class Pucciniomycetes; order Pucciniales; family Zaghouaniaceae; genus Hemileia; species Hemileia vastatrix. The sequence continues at coordinate 42,529 of JASXTE010000012.1, read as the reverse complement.
AAAATCCCCTGTCCCTTTAGAAAAATAGAGTGAGATTTACTTGCTAAAGTAAGTTGGTTCCTGTTTTGCTAAAGCTCCTTTTCAACACACTTGACTGCTTGATGAGCCAAGAAAGTAGTCCCCAGATAGACTACCAGACCAAAGAACTGAAATGTAGAACAAAGTCCACACCAGAGACAGCAAAGATACTTGATGTAGGCTGCAAATCCACACCAGAGACAGCAATAATACTTGCTATAGCTTGCAAGACTATAACAGAGAAAACAGTTGCCAAAGTTAAGTTAAATGAAGAACTCACTTGCAACAAACACAGCCAATTGTGGCCAGAAAACAGTGAAAACTGAGTGAGGAACAATGATATCACCTCCAGATGGTTGTATGATGATTAAGGTTGCCCCAAACTGTCTTATTCACTATGTACACACAGACCACTAACTAAGAGCCCATGCGCACCCACCAATCTGGCGCCTGTACCTGCCAAATTGCATAAAAAACCCTCCTGGAGCGCTCCCCAACCTCCTAAAACAGAGGCGGGCGGGCCGCCCGACGTTGGACATGCCGCCTGAAGCGGCCCAGCCTCCCTGAAGCCAGAAAACCAATAAAAACCACTAATCTACTTAGAAAAATTAGCTACAACTGTTAAAACCTTTAAAACATGGAATTTTACTATAACAACATTGGGACATGAAATATAGAGAAAAATTAGCTCTATCCAATGTTACTAAGCACTTAACCCTAAGACTTAAGGTTAGCCCGTAAAACACAAAAAACAAAATTAAACAGCAATCTTTTATAAATGAAAAATGAGGAAATGACCCCTTAAAACTCAGAATATGAAAAATGTCTTCAAGACATAAAATATAGAGAAAAACCAGGGCTATCCAATTATAGTACCCACATATCCACGTAATAAAACCAGAAAAATACCCAATTCTTTAGCAGATGTCAATTAAGACATGCACAAACCGCGCCAAATCACCCAACAAAGGCCCCTGCCAATGTTGGAAGACCAAACCGGAAACCAAAGACACAGTGCACTTGTTGCACAAACACAGCAAGAATACTTGATGTAGGTTTCAAAGCTACAACAGAGAAATCAGTTGCCAAAGTTAAGTTAAATGAAGAACTAACCTTGCAACAAACACAGCCAATTGTGGCCAAAAAACAGTGAAAATGATTGAGAAACAATTATATAACTATCAGATGGTTGTATGATAATTAAGGTTGTCCCAAACTGTCTTATTCAGTATGTACACACAGACCACCACCTAAAAATCCATGCACAGCAACAAATTTGGCACTTTTGACAGCCAAATTGAATAAAAACCCTCTAGAAAATCTCCCCAGCCTTCTATAACTGAGGCGTCTGGACCTCCCTGAAGCCAGAAAACCACTAAAAACCTCCAATAAAGCCCAAAATACTTAGAAAAATTCACCATGACTACTAAAACCCTTAAAACACAAAATTAAGCTATGACAACATTTTGACATAAAATATAGAGCCAAATTAGCTCTACTTAATGGTGTTATGTGCTTAAGCACCTTATGTACATAGTCATTGTGATATAGACTGTAGTAGCGGCATCTCCTGTTCTCCTGTTCTTTCCGGAGTTCTACAGGCTGACACCGTGCTACAGGTTATGGGCTGTATTTGTGGTCACTGAAAGGTTAGCCAATACATAACTCCACTAGCGTTAGCGACACTAAGAATTCTTGTAGCCGAAAAAACCCCCAGTGAATGTCTGAATAAGACTTACCTAATTCATCTCGCACTGGTAAAAAAAGTAGCCAGTCAATCTCTGACCGGTAATTAAGAAACCTCATAATAAATCCTCATTTTGATACCTCTACTCAAACTAAATGTACTTGCTCTTCCACCTTGCGAGAAATCTCCCCCACCCCTGCTCCCACTATAACCCCCATTCCAGGATCCCCACCTTCCCCCATTAAACAAAGCTCCCCCACTAGCCTCTCTCTCCCTCCATTACCACCTGCTAGACAGCATACCCCTCCCCTACCTGCAAATAAAACCTACCCACCTTCCCTATCACTCGCAAGCTCAGATTCTGCACTTGCAAGCTTGGCTCTACACCTTGCGAGTCCAGAATCTAAACTCGGGCTTCCTCATTTGCACAGGACTTAGTGACAAAGTTGTGCGACTTGCTCCACAATCCACACACCACTCCCCCTCTCCAATAGAAGGCTCACTCAAGCCATTGAGGTTCTATCTATTAATCCCACCCCTCCTCCTCATTGCCCCACTCCTTCCCCTCATCCTGCTCCACATCCCACAACACAAACCACTACACACATGAGCAACACCAATAGCACAACACCGGCTGGGAGATCAGTCTCCCCCTTTAGACAGACTGATCCCCCTGTTAATTCCTGCCCATTACCACCCCACATGTTGCCGTCTTTACATCATCCCCCAATTAGCATGATTGAAAGACAACGCACCTTATGTAATGTCATTGAATTCACTAAATCAATTCCCAATCTTGATGCAAATGGATGTAACTACTCTGATTGGCATAGTAATGTCCTAGAACTCATTAAAGATTTTGTTGTCACAAGAGCATACATTTTAAATGATGGTAATGGACTTGATCAGTTTGAGGATAGAGTCACCCACTTGATTCTTGTACACTCCATCTCCCCAAGTTTACGACATGAAATATCAACTGATTGGAATGCATTCCAAACTTATCTCCATATCAGCAAAAAAATTACCAGATCCAATCACACCTCCGCAATGACTGCAATTTGCAACTTCCTCAATCTAAAACAAACTCCATTTATATTGCACAGTGAGTATTTGACTGCATTCAACAAATATTTTGAATCAATTGAATGGAAAGGAATTGTTTTTGATCAGAAAGTCTTTAAAGCTCTCATGTCACATGCATTACTACCATCAACCCTGAAAGACCTTTATGTTGATTTATGTGTTGCTCTGGACAACCGCCCTGACTCAAAGTTGGTCACTTATGAATATTTCTGCCAACTTATGCCAATTCTAGTCCAAAATAGGGTTGATTGTGAAAGCATTTCATCTACACCTACTGCATCCTTATCCGTTGAACCTTCTCTCCATGCTGAAACTCAACCTCAGAGACAAACAGATTCTTACAGGCCTCCTGGTGCACATCAAAATTGTCATGAATGCCATTCCACTGCTCATGTTGTGGCTCATTGTCCTTACAACCCTCATTCTGCAAATTTCTCTGCTAAACTATACGTTATGCATGAACGTGCAACTTCTTTTGCTTCTGATCCTAATGCCAGGAACAAAAAAGTCTATATTCCATACAAACGCCCTCAACGTGGTCCCATTTGTGCTAGAGATGTTCAAATTGAAGGTAATGAAATCACTATCTTTGAACAAAACATTGAGGTGCTATATGAAATGGTTGAGCAAATTTATCTCAATAGTGCTAAATGGTCTCCTGATGCGATTGCTGATAACTATGCTATCTTGGAAAGTGGAGCAACTCATCATGTCACCGGAAATGTGAGCCTTCTCAGCAATTTCAAACTTCTTAAAAAACAGATTCCAGTCAAAGTGGCCACTAAGAGTCCTTCTTCCTTCATCACCGGCATAGGAGATTTGAAAATTAAAGGGGATGGTAAAATAGTCACTATTACCAATTTCTTCTATTGTCCAGATGTTAGGACAACTCTAATTTCTTTATTTGATTTAGTGAACTGTGGTTTCTGTTTTGGTTTGTGTTCTGAAAATAAAAACTTAGGGATTTATTTTGAAGAGGATTTGATTATGACTGGCTGGGTGGAAAATAACAGAAGAAGATGGGTTTTGGATTTAATTAGTGTTAGTACATGCAATCCAAATGATGTTCCATCTTATTGCTACTCCTTGCATCCTTCACTACTTTGCACTGTTAAAAAGAATCATCATATCAACCGTCCACCTGCAGCCAAAGGTTCCCTAATGGACTGGCATAGAAGACTAGGACATATAAGTGTTGACGCCATCGGAAAAATAATCAATGCTGGTATGGGCACTGGATTACCATTATCTATTCATGCAGGTAAGATTGATTGTGAAGATTTTTTAATTGCAAAGAGCACTAGGAAGCCATCAGCCACCCGTAAATCAAAGCCAGAATCTTTAATGAGCTTAATTGTTGGAGATCTTTTTGGTCCCATGGATCCCACTATTCATGGTGCTAGGTGGGCTGAAATGTTCAGGGAAAGCTCAACTTCCTATGGTGAGGTATTTTTTCTGAATGCCAAATCTGAGGCAACCTCTTGTTTTGTTTCTTTCTATAAAAAGTTAGAAAATATAACAGGGAAGAAAATTCAAGTTTTGCGCACTGATGGAGGTGAAATGCACAGCAATAAAATGGCTCAGATCTTAGCCAATATTGGTGCTACTCACGAACTCACCTGCCCACACCATCACAAACAAAATGGAACAGCTGAAAGGTTCAACAGAACAGTTGGTGACATTTCAAGAACCATACTCCTTGCAAGTGACTTACCAGAAACATTCTGGGGCCTAGCATACAAATGGGAAGCCCATGTTCACAACCAAATTCCAAATTTTAAAACAGGTGACAAAACTCCTATTCAACTGATGTACAATGCAACTCCAAACTATTCCAATTTTCGCATTTTTGGTGAAACAGCTTTTGTTCATATTCACAAGGAAACTCGCTAAAAACTAGATCAATGTGCTTTGATTTGTAGATGTGTAGGTTATTCTCTAAACAATTCTGGTTGGATTTTTTGGCATGAAGAATCAAACACCTTTTTTGAATCTGCCATGGCTGTTTTCCCTGGTGACGGCCTTCCCACTCATGACACTGCTCTTCAAGCTCCTACAACAACACCATCAAAGGGTTCCCTTCAGTCTATTCTCAACAATCTGAAAGTAGGCAATTTCAAAGATGAAGAAGCGCTTCTGTCACAAGAAAAAGCTGTTACATAGATTGTCCAAAAAGGTTTGTCACACTCTGATGTTATCCCTAGAACTCATCTACAAGCCATGCTATCTCCTGACCGTCAAAAATGGGAACTGGCATGCAGAAGAGAGCTAGCTAACATGAAGAACATGGATGTTTGTTATGAAGAAAAAGTCCCACCAGGCAGTAAAATCACCATCAAAAATCCTTCTTCAGACTCACCAACATATAAGGCATGCTATGTAGCAAAGGGTTTCCTTCAGCAATATGGTATTGACTTTACTGAAACTTTTTCTCCCACTGCAACTTTTGCTTCACAGCGTGTTCTCCTGACTCTTTCAGCATACCACAAATGGCCTGTAAAGTCTTTTGATGTCACAGAAGCATATCTTCACAGTCCAATTGATGAAGCCATATGGGTACATCCTCCTGAAGGTTTTCAACTGAAGGATAAAGACAGTGCTCTCTGTCTGAAGAAAGCTCTATATGGCACCAAGCAGGCAGAAAGATGTTGGTGGTTACACATTGCTGACAAACTTGACTCTTTAGGATACAAAGCTAGTCAATATGACAAAATTTTCTATGTCTTAAGGAAGAAAGGTTGTTTGGGTGTAGTTTGGATACTAGTTGATGATGGAATTGTGACTGGAAGTAATGAGGAAGTGTTGAAGGAGTTGGAAAATGGTTTAGAAGGATCTTTGAAGATAAAATGGAATGAAAAGGTGGATGGCATTGTGGGAGTAGGTATTGAAGAGGTCCCTGAAGGCTTTAATCTCAACAATTTTCAGCTAATTAACAAAATTTTAAGAGAACATAATCCCTCAGGACTAGTCACAAGGTCTCCTTTACCTCAACAGTTAAAAATCAGATTGGCAACAGATGATGAAGAGGCAGTTGACACTACCAAGTATCTTTCTATTTTAGGTGCTCTCAGCTATGTAGCTGTGGCAACTAGGCCTGATCTTTCTTTCCCAGTAAAATTCCTTGCCAGATTCTCTTCCAAGCCAACAGCTACTCATTGGACAGCTCTCAATCACCTCTTACGTTATGTACAATACACTGCCAAACTTTCTCTTCATCTTCATCCTGACAGATCCAGCCCCCTTGAACTATTCTCTTACACTGATGCCACATGGAACAACGAGGAATTTTCCAGAGCTCAATCTGGTCATTTATTACTTCTCAATGACTGCCCTATTGTCTGGACATCAAGACGTCAACTAACTGTAAGCGACTCATCTATGACAGCTGAATATGTTTCTCTTAGCGGTGGAATGAAGGATGAAATTTGGATCTCAAACTTTCTTCAAGATCTGTACCCTGATTTTCCACCTGTTAGGCTTCACTGTGACAATGAAGGGGCTGTCTCCAATGCAAAAAATAATCCTGGAGAAAAGAGGACAAGACATATTAGCAGGTGTTATTACTTGGTGAATGAACAGCTCTTCCTTAAGAAAGCTTTTCTAGAATGGGTTCCATCTGTTAAAATGTGTGCTGATATTCTAACCAAGGCACTGGACCCATCTCTAACTTTCAACAAAAGGAGAGATGTCTGTGTGTGGTAATATATGGTGGAATGGGGGGATTATTTATTTTCTTTCATCTTCTTTCATATTTTTATTTTTATTTTATTTTATTTTTCATTTTCTTATTAATTTTTTGATGGTTAATTACAACAGGAAGGATATTTATGTTGGAATAGTTTAAATGACCATGTGGAGGGGATGTTATGTGCTTAAGCACCTTATGTACATAGTTATTGTGATATAGACTGTAGTAACGGCGTCTCCTGTTCTCCAGTTCTTTCCGGAGGTCTACAGGCTGACACCATGCTACAAATGGTACTATGCACTTAAACCTTAGACTTAAGGTTAGCGCATAAAACAAAAAAAAATAAATTAAACAGCTATCTTTTAGAAATGAAAAGTGAGTAAATGACCCCTTAAAACTTGGAATATGAAAAATATCATCAAAACATCAAATGTAGAGAAAAACTGGGGCTATCCAATGGTAGTAATCACATACCTATAGTCCTAATATTCACTGAGTAACACCAAAATAACATGTAATTATTTGACTGATGTCAATTAAGACATACAAAAACAGCACCAAACAGACCAACAAAGGCCTCCCCCAGTGTTGGAAGACCACAAAAATACACAGCCTGATGGCTCATTAATTTAGGTAAGTACAGTATCATATATGACATGTAAAATTTTAATTTGTGAAATAAAAATAAAAGTTGAAAACCTATATTACACCTCATACTTAATTAAAATTGAATTAAAACTTACCTAAAAAGCTCTCCTCAAATTACCAGAATAAAAAAAATCCCAAAAAATGTCAAAAAAGATTCCCAAACGTTCAACAAAAGAGTCCCAAAAGTTGCTAAAAAAAAGAGTCCCAAAAGTACCCAAAAAGTGTTCCAAAAGTTTTCAAAAAAAATTCCTGAAAGTCCCCTAAAACCTCCCCAAAACTTGCCAGAAAAGTGCTTAAAGGATTCCAGAAAAGTGGCAAAAAGTGCCAAAAAAAAATGTTCCAAAAATTGTCCAAAAAAGTGCCAAAACAAATTGAAAACCCTTTAAAATGCTTTTAAAAAGTTTCTGGATGTTTTCCAATAGTTCCTGAGCATTTCTGAACTGAATTAGTGAAAAATAGACCTAAAATAGCCCCAAAACACCTAAAAGTCACTGAGATATGCTTGGAAAATGTTTCTGGAAGGTATTAACAAAATAAACAACCAAAAACAGGCCAAAAACACCTCAAAGTAAGTGTAAATTTCTTTTAAAAGGTTTACAGATTGTTTCTGAATGATTCCAAAGCAATTTAGCAAAGAAAAAGGCCAAAAAAGTGAAAATGCCTAAAAATGACCAAAAAACACCAAAAAGTCAATAAATCAAGAATAAAAATGATAGAGAAAAAGAAAAAAAAAGGAAAAAAAAATGGGCAAAATGGAAATAAGAACAGATAAATCAGCAATCAAAATAAAAAAAGATGATAAGAAAAAGAAACAAAAAAAAAGAGACAAGAAAAAAGACATTTCAATTAGCAAGTAAATATAATAAAATGAGAAAGTGACATACTTTGAGTGCTGTGAAGTGAGAAGAAGTATCAGAACCAACAATGAATGATGGAAGTTAGAGATGAAGAGAAGATGAGATATCTTAGTGAGACAGAATCTTAGGAATGTTATGCATTTTCAAATGTTATGCGATTTCAAGTCTGGGAGCTGAGCCAAAACAAATGAAACTGAGAAACTGGGGAATTTCATTAGCCAAAATGATTACACAAAAAACAAAAATGTAAATCAGTTAAGCTAGGCCCACAAAATGAGAAAGGGTGATTGGTAGTATTTTAGGATGCATAGAACTGGGTTGAGATGATGAAGTACTGTTAGATTCTATTGGTGGAGGTGGCTAAGGAATCTCATCTTCATAAAGCTCATTCCATCCATCTTTTAAGTTAGCCAGAAGATTGTGGAATTTAAGACAAGCAGTAATCCAGTATACAGCAACCTGATCTTGAAATCATTCGAGATTGATAAGTTGCTTGATGAAAGCTACCGATGACAGGGCGAGTTGATTTTTCTTCAGCAGGACTCCACTTTGGAAAGTGGGCGGAGTGTGTCTGCGGCGTATGCATGGTGCGGTGTCCACCAAAACCTGCTGCCTGTCCACGCGCGCCTTCGCATGGCCAACTGCGCGCTTTCGGGCACCTGTGGAACCAATGGCTTTTTTGGTCAGCCTCTTCCCTGTCCAGCTGATCCCCAAACACCCCCCCATCCCCTCAACTCATCCCTCAGACATAAAATCGCCTCCATCTGTGGCCCAAGCTTTGCTGCTCTCGACCGTGTCTGCTGCACTGAAGATCAGGTCGATGCCCTTGCTTCTTCTCTCACCCTGCCTCTGTCTCTTCTTTCCTCTTGTCCCGCTTGTCGCAACAATTTCCATCTCTTTTATTGTTCCTTCACCTGTTCTCCCAATCAGGCCTCTTTTGTTAACGTCACCTCTACTCAAATCCTCAAAAATCCAAAGTCTGGACTCCCTAATCTCGCCGTTCAATCTCTCGACTTTTGGGTCAACCCTGCTTTTGGCCAGGCTTTCTTCGACAGCTGCAAAAACGTCAAGTTTGGCCCCACTAATGGCTATATCATGGATCTCATCGGTGGTGGCGCCTCTCATTGGCTCAATTTTCTCTCGTTCATGGGCCGCCTTCGTCCTGGCTTTGGAAGCCCCTTCCAAATCAATTTTCCCCTTTCCAGCTCTTCCAATTCTTCCCTCCTCGTCCCTCTTAATCCAACCCCATCTTTTTGCAATTCTCCGTTTTTGGATTCTCGATGTTCTTGCGCTGATTGTCCTTCTGTTTGTCCCTCTCTTCCCGATCCCCCACCTCTGTTTGTTTCTCCCCCAGCTTCTCAAATTGGCTCCTGTCATGTTGGTTCGGTGGCCTGCCAGGATTTCGCCATCATCCTCTTTTACGGACTCGCCCTCGTTTTCTTTTTGCTTTCCGCCACTTGGAGGGAGGTTCTCAAGCGCAGAAGGTTGGGATTAGTTGGAAATAGGTCCCAATCAAGTGGCTATCAAACTCCCAGTGGCTACGAAAGAGTCAGCTTGAACGACCCCGTCTTGCATTCCTCTCCACTCCAGGCTGAACAATCTGCCGTGTCTCCCGGGCTGGCCGACTCTTCACACCTCATTCAGCGTCCTGCTGGTCAGCAGGCCTCCACTTCAACTCCTAATGACGAATCTTATTCCAGGTCCGGCTCTTTACTACCAAGCACTCGCCCTCACTGGACTAGATTCGGCACTGGCCTATCCCATTCCGCAAGTGCAGATCCCGATAACCGTTTGATGGGTCTTCACCGTCAACCTAGATCCAATTCTCTCAACCTTGCCCTCAGTCGATTGTTTTCACGCATAGGATATTGTTGCGCCTCTAAGCCTTACCTTACCATTTCCCTGGCCCTCATCAGTTGTGCGTTTCTCAATCTTGGATGGTCTCATTTTCGAATCGAACATGACCCTGTGAAGCTTTGGGTCGCTAGAGGTAGCGAAAGTTATCGTCAAAAGACCGAGTTCGACGAGCTTTTTGGTCCCTTCTACAGGACGGAACAAGTTTTTTTTTCAGACTTCCTCGACGACCGTCCGGTGTTGACTTGGGATCGCTTAAAGTGGATTGATCAGTGGCAGTCTCAAATCCGGAACCTTCGATCTCCAAACGGCTATGATTTGGCTTCCGTTTGTTTTGCACCTACATCAGTTCAACAACCTCCTCGGTCTTCTGCTGAATGCGTTGTTCAATCTATAATGGGTTATTTTGGTGACTCACTTGACGATATTGACGAAAATACTTGGACGACCACCTTGAATTCTTGTGCCAGTCAGCCGGCTAGTTGTCTTCCCTCATATGGTCAACCGATTAATTCCAACTTTGTATTGGGCGGCATTCCACTTTCCAATTCGTCTTCTCCTATCAAGAGTAATGCAACTGAAGCTCGTTCCGTTATTTTTACATTTGTCATCAACAATTCCCTCAATTCTACTTACCTTGAGCGCGTCCAAGAGTGGGAAACGACTCTTCAACAATTTATGCAAGAGTCTACTCGACAAGCGCGTCAGGATCTTGGTGTTAAAATATCTTGGTCTACTGAAAGTTCTTTGGAGACAGAGATCAATAAATCTACCAATACTGATATTCCTATTGTCGTTTTAAGCTATCTGGCTATGTTTTTATACGTTTCAATTAATTTAGGTGGTACAGGTGTGGCACTTGCTTCCGCTATTTGGAGAGGTATATCTATTTTAACTACTTGGATTATTCCCGCTTGGCTCAGAGTAACAAGAACCGCAGAGAGTCCCCCCGTAATGTCATTTAAACGCCAATTACTTGTGGAATCAAAGGTGATGTTAGCAATGTGGACTATCTTGATTGTTTTGTTGTCTTTGTCTACTTCTGTCGGTCTGTTTTCTTGGTTGGGCATCAAAATCACCCTCATCATTGCAGAAGTAATTCCGTTTCTAGTTTTAGCTATTGGCGTCGACAACGTATTCATATTAGCACACGAGTTATCAAGACAAAATTCAAAAGCCTACTCTTATCTTGCCCGGACAGGCTTTGGTATTTCTGCTGTCGAAGAGAATGATCATGATTTTGATGACGAAGATGAAATGTATGGCTTACCATCGGTCGAAATCCGTGTTGCGAAAGCCTTGAGTCGCATGGGTCCTTCCATATTACTATCGGCTACAAGTGAAGCCGTAGCTTTCGGTTTAGGTGCGATGGTAGCTATGCCGGCCGTTCGAAATTTCGCTATTTATGCTACAGGTGCAGTAGTCATCAATACATTGCTTCAAATCACTGTTTTAGTTAGTGTCATGGCTATCGACTTGCAACGAGTAGAGGTATGGTTTTTATCCTAAACGTTTCATCAACATCTCTTTTCGCGCTTACAAATTGATTTTTTTTATTTGTTTGATTATTTCGTTTTTTATTTACTTCAAAGTCTAACCGCATTGACTGTTTACCATGTGCCAAACTGTCGCCGATCTCAGCTTCAGATATGGCCATCGCTGCAAGTCAGGGCGATCTTTCAACTTATATTCGTACCATCTATGCCCCCTTTATTCTTAGACGCCCCATCAAAATTTTCATCCTCTCTGTCTTTTTCGGGCTATTTTGCTTTTCTTGGATTGGTACAAGGCGAATCGAATTAGGATTAGGTAAACATAGGTTTTGTTTTGCTTTATCTCATTTCAATTTTTTGAATAATCAGAAAGCATCTCATCAAGTGACCAGACTGACAACGCCTTTTATTTCATCTTGTGATTTAAAAAAAAAAACAAATATAGATCAGCGTCTTGCATTGCCAGCAGAATCTTACCTTCATGATTACTTTGATTCTCTCGACCAGTATTATGATGTTGGGCCGCCTGTTTATTTTGTCGCTAAAGATTTAAACGTCACCTCTCGAACCGTTCAGCAGAGCATTTGTGGTCGCTTTTCTACTTGTAAAGACCTATCTCTTGCTAATACATTAGAAGCAGAACGAAAGCGACCCCAAACCTCTTTTTTAATGCAACCACCATCTGTTTGGTTAGACGACTTCATGCTGTGGCTAAACCCCTCTCTGGAGTCTTGTTGTCGAATTCGAAAGAACAATCACAATATCTTTTGTACTCCTCGCGATCCCCCATCTCGTTGTCAGCCTTGCTTAGCTGCTGCTAGCCCGAGCTGGAACATTACCATGAATGGCTTACCTGAAGGTCAACTCTTTATGCGATATCTTAACCAGTGGATCAAGTCTCCCACCACCGAAGAGTGTCCTTTGGCTGGAAGAGCTCCTTACAGTGCTTCTTTAAATTTCTTACCAAACGCAACCTCACCTGAACAAGTCTATGCATCTAATTTCCGCACGTTTCACACTCCTTTAAAAACTCAGTCGGATTTTATTAACGCATTGGTTTCTGCTCGAGAAATAGCCATCGATTTATCTAAAAGGACCGGTGGTATTGTATACCCTTACTCACTTTTCTATGTATTTTTTGACCAGTACACACATCTCGCCGTTACTTCAAAACATGTCATTTTTTTAGCTCTTTTTGCAGTACTTTTAATTACAAGCTTATTGTTAGGTTCTTGGAGAACTGGGATGGTCGTGACTGGGACTGTTGGAATGATTGTGATGAATATTTTGGGTGTCATGGGTTTATGGTCGGTTAACTTGAATGCCATCAGTCTTGTCAATCTTGTGATTTCGGTGGGGATAGGGGTCGAATTCTGTTCTCATATTGCAAGAGCTTTCAGTGGAGCCAATGGAGGTGGATTACCGTTTTCTCATTCTTTGGCCGGACGTGATCGGGAAGAACGTGCTTTACTTGGTTTGGCAGATGTGGGCTCTTCGGTAAGTTAATTGATTGTCTTTTTTTTTTTTTTTTTTTTTTTTTTTTTTTTTTTTTTTTTTTTTTTTTGGCCATAATATTTATATATAAGCCTATCTGACTGTTGATCAATATGAATTGGACACGCGCCCTGTTTTCTTAGGTTTTTTCTGGGATTTTCTCTACCAAGATTATTGGAATAACAGTCCTCGGGCTGACTCGCTCAAAATTGTTAGAAGTAAGCAAAAAAAAAAAAATCAATTCGAAATGGTTAAAGAACCATAACGTCTCACCGATGATTTCATTCTTGTGATTAGATCTATTATTACCGAATGTGGCTCACATTGATAGTTTCAGGTGCGTTACATGGGTTAATTTTTTTACCGGTTGCGTTATCGTATGGAGGAGGACAAGGATTTGGGTTAGATGATGATTTAGAGTTGGCTAGAATGGTGCACTCGAGATATGAAGCTGAGCAAGTTGGATTCTTAGAAGAAGAAGATGATGATGATGATGTTCATGATCATGATCATGATAATCAAGTTGGTGGTGGTGCTCATGACGATGGTGGTAATTAATTAATTTTTGTGTTTTTACGACCTTAAAGAAAGGGAGATGTTAAAGGGAAGGGATACTTTTTTGTGTATTTGCCTTGTTGCTATACCTGTGCCGGAGGTGTTGAAGTCTGTAGATATAGATATTTATATATATTTGTGGCTGAGCAGTTTGATATGTTGAAGCAGTGAGGTATTAGTAGTAAATTATTGTGATTTTCTTTGTCTGTATCATGGTTTTTTGGTGGTGGTGCCGGCGATGGTGCAGGCAGTTCATGGTATGCATTAAATTAATTCGAATTGAGGGTTGAAAGGTTTGATTGATATATTTCTATTTTTTCAGTTTCAGCAAGAGCAATACGTCCAGTGAGAAGGGATACAAAGATCAGCGTCGTAATATGGTTTGGTTTATTTAATTATATTAAATATATAATTTGATTTTAATTTATGATTTCCATCGTCATTAGCAGTCGGTACAATTTTTTTTTTTTTTTTTTCGTTATAAAGTGGAACTAAGACAGTATTTTGGAAATTCTCTGCATCACAATGAGCAAAGATGATCCAGAAGGAATTTTTTGATTCTGTCGTTAGTTAAAAACACATTAAATACAAATAAATACTATGAATCGTATAGGGAGATATAAAAGAATCATTAGGATTCGGATAACTCTTAGCCACCTGTATAAACAAGTGAAGTTTGGCTGGTTGGTAAGGTTTCAAAAAGGCTTTTTTAGTTAAGAATTATTAGAATGAGTTAGGCGTACAATAAGGATTTGCTTGAAGTCACTCAACTTGACAATCAGCCAGGAGTTCACTCAAATCCGTATTTTTCCTTTCGATTACTCTTCACCTCCGTGCATCATATATTACTCGAATCCTTATTTGGCATCTATTCTCAACCATGTCCTACCTGAACCTCCCTCTTTCCCAATCCGCAACGCTCCCACCTTTGAACATCGATCCGGCTCTCAAAATCCAGTCCGAAATTCATGAAGCCCTCAACGTTTCTCCCTTTTCTCCTCCACCCCTTACTCCCCTTTCTCCATCTCCTTCGATCGCTTCTTCGTCGCAAAGTTCACTTAATCAATCTTTTCCTTTTACTCCCCCTCCTAAATCATGGACTGGCGGTCCCGGTAAAACTACGGTTAGCGGTGGTGGCGCTGGCCAAGGAAGACAAATATCGATATCTTCATCCACCAATAATGATTCAATTAATCATTCTTTACCTAATGTGGATCCTCCCGGCTCAGCTACTGATTCCATCACCCTTGGTCAACTCAAGCAGATGGTAAAGGCCCCTCTCAAAGAACGTGTTCGTCTTTTTTTTTTTTTTTTTCTTTCTCTATTTTAATTTACTTGTTTTTTATATCTATATATTTATATCTCACTTTCACTTTCAGCAACCAATCTATGACTTTCCTTCTCTACATCCTTTTCCACCTCATATCATTCCTCCATCCGAAAATTTCAACCCTAATGGCGTTGACTGCGATACACTAATAAACGAGCTTGATGAATTTTATTCCTATGTCGAAGTCCCTGGCGTCTTGGAAGGTGCGGATACTTGGGGTGACTACATTTCCACTAGCCAGCAATCTCCTCATCGCTTTAAATCTATCAAAAGCTGGGAGAATTGGTGTTATGAAAAAAAACAACCTCTGACTTCTTGGATCGCGGCAAGTTACTCCCTTCAAAAAAGTTACTTGCTACACTTATTGGATCGTTTGGAAGATAAAGACCCCGAAGTTCGATTCGACGTCGGTAAACGAATCCTTTACGTTGCCCAAGGAACTTTTGCTCATTCAACCTCTGTTGAGAATCATGTTCAACTCATCACTCACAACGCAAAACTTCTCAGAGAGGTCGGAACGCTTGAAGCTGTTTTTTCTGCATTTAAAGGCGTTTGCTATAGGCACGATTGGATTAGTAATTTTCCTGAAAACTCTCCCGAAGATCCCTCCCATCCCCATATCTCTCCGAATTTTATGGCATCTTACTCCCACTCAGTTCCTAACTTGGGGACTCCTATCGATCGGGTAGGCCAGCTAGAAGAGATTAATGGAGAGCTGGCGATTCACTTGGCTATTTTGTACTTCATGATGGAAGTATTTAGAGGTGAGGATTATTGGGGCGAGGAGCTTAGTAAGTTTAACATTTTCCTATTCATTTCGATCGGCTGCTTCCTTTTATGCTGAATATATATATATATATATATATATATATATATATATATATTTTATTTTATTTTTTATTTTTTTTTTTTTTTCCTCCTCAATTTCTTTTATGCACTCAGTGTCTCTTGATCCTCCGCTTCCAATTTATATGTTTGGCTTGGTGGCTGGATTGCGTGAAAAAAATGCCAAAGGCTATCCGGTCAAAAAAGTAAGTGCTTGCCTTCTTTAATGCGCAGAGAAATTGACAAACACTTTCGTCTTATTAAGGTACTGCTTCTACTATGGAAAAGTATGCTGGCCACTTTGGGTGGCATGGGCGACTTGGAAAGAGTCAAACAAATGGTCCGGTCCATCGAGGGCCTGCCACCCGACACGTTTCACCCTGCAAATTCCTTCAAGGTCTCTCCTCTCGACTTTTACCATTTTCGAAATGAAATCCTGGCGAAATATCCTACCTACGTCCCCCCCAATATTTCTCAAACTTACCTGGATCGAATTGCTGCAGCTGCTGCTCCAACCCCAATCCGTCCTCCTAATATGTATCACCCAGCTAGCACGATTCCTCATGATCCGTCGCTTAATATTCAAAAATCCAATCCTAACCAGGCTCATCCTAACAATCTTCAGCCTGGTACTCCCGCTCCTACTCCTCCCCCATCCCCACAACAGAAACCCAAAAAGCAACAATTTCAAACTGACCAATCCAAACCTTTTATTCTACCGTTCTCTCCTGCAAACGCTAAACTCACAAGTAATGGTAGCCTCTCACTAGTGCCTCGAAGTATTGATGAAGCGGGAGAACTTTACATGACCCATCTGCGTATCAGTACCGAACTTTGGCAAACTTGGAAGGTAAGAGAGGAATTCATGGCAGATGAATCTGGCTTAGCAAAACTTGAAGCGAGTGATCCACGAAGTGGCACTCTTGATCGTGACACCTTTTTGGCGAGCAAACTCGCCGTCATGACCACAGACGATGAGCCTGATGTCGCTACGAACAGGCTTCCAGATTCTTTGCAAATGCTGGTGGAACGTGAGGCTTGGTTAAGGAGTCAGCTGAAAGAAATTCAAGCTAGAGGGGATGAAGAATCCAAACAAATTGAAGAAAAAATAAGACAAGATACTCTTGACACGCAAAGGCTTCAGCGCGTAGAGATGCTCTATGTGGGTATATACTATATAGATTATTTTTCTTTATCTCTGTTTTGCCTTCTAACAGCTAACCGACATTTAAAAAAAAAATCTTTTAATCTATCAAAAGAGGAGTGTTTTATCTTCATTGCAGAGCGCCGTCATTGTGTTACTAAAGTTACTTTTGGCAACAGTCACTGCCAATACCACCAATAACGGGAATTCCAATAATCAGGAACCACCACGTGAGTTACTCAATTTTCATTCCCAACTGGTACCGTCGTACATTTCAAATCGAAAATCTTCCAATTATTTTTTTTAATAATTTTTCATTCCTATTTTATTAGTGAAGCTTAGTGTTGAGGATATAGATATTTTACGTCATCGTGAAATTACTTCCAAAGCTGTATCTGCAATTTTGATATTGACGCTGAAATGGTTCAAAACCTCTCGTACGTGTCAGGTCTCATCATTAGCTGTGCGACTCTACTAATTTACCAATTCTATTTAATACCACTACTCAACTAGATATTTTAAAATTTCATTATTTGGCTCAACTTTTGGTTGACTCCAATTGCTTATTATTAATATTAAAAATGTTTGGACTTCAAGAAGTTTCGACTCAAGTGAAGACGAAGAACGACTGCGAAGAGTTAAAGTTAGCTGTTTAAATTCAAGAAAAATTCTTAGGCGGCGTTTCTAATCAATTTTTTTCTCTACAGTTTTTTCCGTTATTGTTCACTTCATGGAACAAAGTATCCAAACTCTCAGAGACCGGAAGATGAGCCTTTGGATCCCAGACGTAACGTGGTTATAACCAAGAGTACTCGATCTGGTGAAGAGGAAGTCGAATTAGTCACTGATTATTCCTGGAGAAA
Source organism: Hemileia vastatrix (assembly GCA_030280995.1). Classification (NCBI taxonomy): domain Eukaryota; kingdom Fungi; phylum Basidiomycota; class Pucciniomycetes; order Pucciniales; family Zaghouaniaceae; genus Hemileia; species Hemileia vastatrix. The sequence goes on along the minus strand of JASXTE010000012.1, from coordinate 24,987 downwards.
TTTTTTTTCGGTTATCAATTTCGTCCACATTTTGCAAAAACTTACGAAAAGGCGAATTCATCGAATATTGTTGCTCGTTCAGTACAAAAGTTCGGTTGGTAATTTTTTGTGTTCTATCACTCTATTCTTTGTTGACTTTTTTCTTACCGTCATGGGATCTCTTATATTTTTGAAGGCCATCTTGAAAAGAATTCTAAAGGCTAATCAGCCAACTCTACAACTGTATGTTTTGAAAGTCATCAAGAGTCAAATACCTTATTGCGGCAGGAAATGGAGACAATGTGAAGTTTAATTTCTTTTCGTTCTATTTTACCCGCTCCTACTAGTACATTTAATAATGTGATATAATCGCTGACGCCTTCATCTTCTTGAATGTAGCCAACATGAAAGTCATCACCGCAATATATCTTAATTGTCGCGCTGATTTGCGTGACGAATGGCTGCTAGGAATAGATCATGATGGCGACGTAGAAGGATCGTTGGTGAGTAGGTTATGATTTGTAGCTGATCCTTTGCTCACCATTTCTTTACTCTAGCCTCAGGAGCAAGCTCTTCGTTCGCTGGTGAGTTTTTACAATACAAAGCACTATGGTGCATTTGCTCCTTATTTGCCTCGCCGGCCCTCAAGCTTAACCAACAACGTGAACGGTATCTCGGAAGCACCCAACTTCAACAATGGATCCTCTCCTTGGGCTGGAAACGGGCAGACTCCAGACTCGGATGTGTTCCCCCCACTTCGTTCTGGATTTGGGAACTCTCATCTATCTTCAATAAACGATTCGCCATTCGATAGTTTCTTAGAAGATTACGAAGTCGAAAGTTTATTCTATCCTCATTACTCTGTCAATAGTAACGGTGAACTTGAAAGAAACGAGGATGCAGCATCGTCTGCATGGACAAGGCTGGGAGAACTACTGGGCGATTTTGATGACATCTCTGATAGCGAAAGTGTTGGCTCAATCAGATGCCTCGGCGCCAACGGACGAGAATTCGGATTAGACGACAGTGGCTCCGACATCTCATCAGTTGATGGCATTGAAAAAGATGATGAAAGTGATGAACGTAGGCGAGCTGAATGGGAGCATTTATCTCCTGAAACGATTACTGCTTTGGAAGAAGAACGAAAGACCTCTGAGAATCTAGGGCATCATGGCTCTCCTCAATTGCCTCGGCGAAGAAATAGTAGTGAGCCGAAAAGTCCTGCTCTTCGCCCCGTGATTGTTGGGAAAGATCACAATGATGACGAGGAAAACAACCACGGTGAATATGCCTGGCAGCAAGAAAATCATCATGAAACTCCTGTTCGACATGGAGACTCTAATATTTCCGGACTTGTCGGCTCACCAGGTGGCAAAATGCCAGGATCAGTTTTATCCGTTGGAGCCATGTCAAGCCGATCGCCTCATCAATCGCCACGAAAATCACCAGCATTTGGACCCCAATCGCCTCTTAGCCCTATTCATCATGGTGGCCCAGCTGTAGATGAAGTAGAATTGATCTTTGGTGAATAAGTAGAATTTTCCCACTCCTAATTTTTCCCTATTTTATTTTTTATTTTTTCTTTCCATGCTATTCGTACGTTGGCCCGTATCTTAATTTGTTCATAGAGTAGGAATTTCTTGATCCTTTATGCAAATATTTACACTTGTAATAATAATGTACGAAAAAAAAAAGAAAAGAAAATGGAATATATATAATCAAAACTAGTGTGGCCATTATGTTAGAGGGTAGAGTGGTTGATTTGCTCGCAAGAAAAAAAAATCTTCAGTGTTATACTAGCCCACATATTCTTCCCAAGAAAAGATTTTTAAATTCATTTATAAAATTGTTGTTGTATGTATGTATGTAGACCTAGACTGTCTGTCTATTTGTAAGATATCGTGGTGTTACATAACGCGTGTAGCATGTGCATTGTGTAGGTTATGAAGCATGAATACTCATATATATATATATATATGTTTGTTTATTTACTTACGTATTTATTATATGTATATGAACAAGTATATGTGTTATTTTTGAGGGGGGATTGACTTTTTTCTATAACTTTTTATTTATTTATATGCTAGTGAAAAAAAAAAAAGATAAAAATGACAAAAATGACAACGAAAACAAAGAAAACAAAGAAAATGAACATAAATCAATTTCCTACACCAATCTTTTTTCCTTTATTTTTATTTATTTATTTTAAGATGACTTATTTTTAATACAGTGAAGCAAAGCCATCACAAAGTCTGTTGGTGAGAGAGATTGATTTTGTGCTATGAAACTGAAAAGAAAATTGGACAAAAAAATTTAAAAAAAATAAACGAAAAAAAGGACGAAAAAAAAGAAGAAAAAAAGAGTAATTGGCTGATCAATAATAATATGTAAAAGTTTTGAATGCTTTCTTCTTTTTTTTATTTTTTTATTTTTTTTCGTGATATATATATATATATATATATTATATATCCAGAACCTCTTCAGCAAGAGATTTTGTGATCATTGTGAATTTTTTTATATTTTTTTATCAATTCTTGTTTTATGTATTTATATTTATTTATTTCTTATGTAAATAGATTTGTGGAGATGAGGTTTTATCTATGAATTGTGTTGGTGGTGGGGAGGGGGTGGGAAGGCAGATGTGTAGTATTCGTGATGTTTGTGGTCTTTAGTAGAGTATAGTTTATCATTTTGAAAAGCCTTTTTTATATATTCATTTTTTATATACATATGTAGATGTGGACTCGATCTAGGTAATTACTGACTTATAAAAACAAATAAAATGTTATGTCTTCTCCATTTCATAAACTTGTAACAAAAAAATGAAAAAAATGAAAGAAATAGCGTTCGCTCAAAAATAAATAAATAAACATTTTGAGTTTTTTTTCTCGATGATAGATTTAAAAAAAAAAAAAAAAAAAAACCTATGAATTTGTGTTGATGAGCATGATAGATACAGTGGTGGTTAAATGTGTGTGGTATACCAAATCGAGCGTTATAACACTCCTGACAAATGAGTGAATTTTGTACTTACATACATTGATGGTGCTCAACTTTTTGATTTATTTCCAGCCCAAATTAATTGTTTTCCCAAGCTGACTTACATGATAAGCACTTTATATTTTTACTTTTGGGCCACATATATATTTATAAGAATCAATCAGGGTTCCAAAATATGAAAGGTCGATGGAAGTCAATGATTGATGAAGGTCATGATAAAACATAGAAACGCATTTGAGAAATAGAAAGAAACGCAGCCCGCAACCTTGAAGTGAGTTTGCACACAAAAAATATAATATAGAGCAAAGATAATGTGAATAGTCCAAGTAAAAAATTATCAATCCTTCGGGCATGCGGAACATCTTAATGTCAACTCCACTCTAATGCAAGGATATATATATAAGATTGAAATAAGACGGCTGAATCAAATTTGACCTAGGTTACTGATCAGTTTTATTTCGTTTTGCCACTCGAGAATCTTGGAAATTTTTTCCAATTGTTCAGGCAACAGCTTTTCACCATTTTCTAATCTCTTTTTAAGTTGTTCAGCCTGATAATTGAAGCGATATATATTAACAATTAAAGCAATGAGTTGCCAGATAAAAATACTAAACCTGGTTAATTTTTTTTGATAGAGCTTTCGTTCGTTTCTGAATAGAAGCAGCATCGCTATCCAGTCCTTCAAGAGCCGATCCAAAAAGTTTAACACCTCCATCAGATTTTCTAGGAGGGGAAGATTTGAGAGAAGGCTCCGGGGAATCAGGGATACTAATAACATCATTTATAAAAACAGGGTTTGAAGATGATGATTTGATGGCAGATTTAAATATAATTTCTTGCGAATCTCGGGACTGGGTCCTAGAGACAGGGCAGTCTTCTTGGGAAGTTTCAGAGGTAAGATCGATTTGATCAACTAATCCAGAGACTTCGTCTGGAGCATCCCAATGATCAGGAACCTGTTCGGATGCTGCTTGAGTTTTACGCTTCTCTTTTCGTTTGGCGTTTTTTTTCTGAGTATCTGTCATTTGCTTGAGAACCGATTGTTGAATGTTGGATTGAGCGCGGATAAGACCAACAACGCTACCAGGAGGAAGAGTTTTAGAGTTTGAAGCCTGTTGCCTAGCAGATTTAAAAATTGATACATCTTCTTGAGGTGTAAATCCTGGTCTAATTTTTCGCTCTTTTCGAACACTAGAAAAATGATATGTTTTTAAGTGAAACAGGTCAGATAATTGATGAAGTTTTAAGAAAAACTGACGTTCCATCAGGGCGCTTAGAGGCAGCGACGATGCGCTCGCCAGTAAAAGGATCCTGTACGATCCCCGATGTAGATGGATTGGCCTGGTAGGGAAATGGTGGATGCGAACTGATACCAAGATCAATAATGAGAAATAAAAACAAAAACAATAAATAGAGAAATAAAATGAAAAGGATAATGTGATACACTAAAAAATTTACAATGATAGTGTTAAATGGGAAGTAAAAGAATAAAAAAACTCACGGCATAAAGTTCAAGTTTAGGCAAATAGAAGTCGGTGAGGGTTTCAAAAAAACGCAGATATTGAATACTAAACAATATGCATTACATCTGTGCTGGTGCAACTACTTCTATGAATATAGGTGAGTTTTCGTAACTTCAACTTCAACTTTGGGGCAAGCATCACTGGGAAAAATGGCCTAGATGGCATCCCTAACTTCCTTCTCCACTTCAGCCCACAAGTGATGCCTAATTTATTGCTCCCTCTCTTTTAAGCATGTCTACACACTGGTCATTACCCTGCAATTTGGAAGGAAGCTAAAACGGTCATCATTCCTAAACCAAATCTCCCAGACTACTCCATCCCTAGTGCCTACCAACCTATCACTCTTCTCAACACCATGGGAAAGGTCCTTGAATCCTTTCTGAAAAAAAGGCTCTCCTACCTACTTGAATGTAACAACCTGCTCCCTGAAAATTATTATGGTGGACACCCCTTCAGAAGCACTTATGATGCCTTACTCCATTTCACCACATGGACAAGAAATCAGTGGCAGAAAGGACATGTGGTAGGCACCCTATCTCTGGACGTCAAAGCTGCTTTCCCATTGGTCAACCTCACCTGCCTCTCCCATATTCTTCATTCTCTTCCCCTCCCTTGTAATCTAATCAAACTCATTGTTAATTCCTTGAGTGGGAGGAAAACAAGTATTGCTTTCTCGACATACATATCACCTTCCTCCTTTTTCCCTAAAGGGCTCCCACAAGGCTCCCCCATCTCACCCATACTATACATCCTCTACAACTCTAACCTTCTCTGTCTCCCCTCTCTCCCTCACTAATCCTTAGCACTTGGCCACTGTCATTGAACTGCCTAAACACAAGGTCAAGGGTGTTCCTGGGTAAGTGAGATTGGAAAAGATGATTGAAGACTACTTCAAAGCAAAGAGGAATAATTCAAGGGAGTGATTCAAAGATAAGTCAAAGATAAATTAATATTGCTTTGAGATAAGTTCTAGGTGGATAATAATGTAATTTATAGTAACACTAAATGTTCAGGTCAATCTCACAAAGGGTTGGAACTTATTAATCAAAAGGGATTTGGAAGTTTTAATAGTTTGAAGAGAAATTGATTATTAAGGAAGATAGGAAACAATAATAGCCATATATAAATTTAACTACTATCACAACAATATTATAATTTAATTCTAAAGAATGTCAAACCAAATCCACCCCATTATATATACAACTCCATCTTGCATCGACCCCTTTAATAAACTGCCTTCAGTTCATCACTGAAGCTTCAATATAACCCACAGATCCTTTAACCTTACTCCTATCCCTACTCACAGACCCTTAATTACCCTTAGACACACAATAAACCAACACTGAAAATATACTATTGTTCCTAGCACTAATACATTGTGCATTTGCTTAAAGTTGAAAAGTATAAGCAGATGATTGACTAATTTAGATTTAAGGTTTAGATAGCATAGTTTATAGCACTTTTGAATTGAGACAACAAAGGGAAAAAGCAGCTAAAAGGTAGATGTTTCTTTCTGCACTTTGAGTATGGATTTGCGCACTGATTTATGGATTAAAATATTGACTTTTGCCTTGAGTGTCACGTGGCTCATGACAGATGCCCAGGTATAAAAAAAGAGCTCTGTTGAGCATGAGAACTCTTCATTAACCTTATCTCATCATTTCCCTCTTCTTGAAAGTTTTTAATAGAGTTTTCTAAATATAATTAATTTGATATGTTTAGTATTACCAAAAACAACAATCCCACTCCTACTTCCCCCTCATCCCCACGCTGACGGTGTAGACAATCCTATAGTACTAGCTATAGGCCTTGACCAAGGGAGTTGGAGAAAAACCAGAGAGAAAATCCCCTGTCCCTTTAGAAAAATAGAGTGAGATTTACTTGCTAAAGTAAGTTGGTTCCTGTTTTGTTAAAGCCCCTTTTTAACACACTTGACTGCTTGATGAGCCAAGAAAGTAGTCCCCAGATAGACTACCAGACCAAAGAACTGAAATGTAGAACAAAGTCCACACCAGAGACAGCAAAGATACTTGATGTAGGCTGCAAATCCACACCAGAGACAGCAATAATACTTGCTATAGCTTGCAAGACTATAACAGAGAAAACAGTTGCCAAAGTTAAGTTAAATGAAGAACTTACTTGCAACAAACACAGCCAATTGTGGCCAGAAAACAGTGAAAACTGAGTGAGGAACAATGAGATCACCTCCGGATGGTTGTATGATGATTAAGATTGCCCCAAACTGTCTTATTCACTATGTACACACAGACCACTAACTAAGAGCCCATGCACACCCACCAATCTGGCGCCTGTACCTGCCAAATTGCATAAAAAACCCTCCTGGAGCGCTCCCCAACCTCTTAAAACAGAGGCGGGCGGGCCGCCTGAAGCGGCCCCGCCTCCCTGAAGCCAGAAAACCAATAAAAACCACTAATCTACTTAGAAAAATTAGCTACAACTACTAAAACCTTTAAAACACGGAATTTCACTATAACAACATTGAGAAATGAAATATAGAGAAAAATTAGCTCTATCCAATGGTACTAAGCACTTAACCCTAAGACTTAAGGTTAGCCCGTAAAACACGAAAAACAAAATTAAACAGCAATCTTTTATAAATGAAAAATAAGGAAATGACCCCTTAAAACTCAGAATATAAAAAATGTCTTCAAGACATAAAATATAGAGAAAAACCAGGGCTATCCAATGATAGTACCCACATACCCGCAGACCCAATATCCACGGAATAAAACCAGAAAAATACCAAATTCCTTAACAGATGTCAATTAAGACATGCACAAACAGCGCCAAATCACACAACAAAGGCCCCTGCCAATGTTGGAAGACCACATCCTCCCTCCAATTGAGAATTTCCACATTCTTTCTTCATCCAACCACCATGTTTAACCTCCTTCCCAAATCTGCCTCTGAAATGGGCCCCTGCCAATACTGCATCAACAATAATTTAATCTGCGCCATGACACCACCTGTCCATCCATACAGAATGTCCTGCAATGTCTGCCACTCCAGAAAGAAGACCTGCCACAGACCTGGTCCACTTTCTTCCACAACAGATTCACCTCCACCTCAACCTGGTCCTTCTTCTGCCAGCACCAAAAGATCTAGGCCATTTATCCTGATACCCAGATTAATCAAAAATCTCCACCCTTCTCAGAAGAGTGCCACAACCCATAAAACAACTAGTTCCCCCATCCCTGGTCCATCTGATGGTAAAGAACATTCATTCCTTCCTTCAACTTTAAAAATGATAACTTCTCAGTTCCTTCCTCTTCTGATAGTGATGATAACAATGTAGGATCCATTGCACCACCAACACCAACGCACTTGCCCACTATCAAGGCCAAGTTCCAACAACACACATCACAACAGAAACAACTTCTGCTTCACTACTTCCAATCCACTTCTGCTAGAGATCCACATGACATTGAGAACAGAAGACACCTCATTCACCAATTCAAGGCTAATTCTGAACACTTCATTTCATCTCTTGATTCCCTCTGTAATTCCACTAGTACTTGAGTTTGATCCAGAAAAGAAAAATTGACCACACCCTCTATAGGATGTAACCACAAACAACCCTCAGTTTTAAGTCTTGGGGGACCATCCTCATTTTATAGTCTTGGGGGACTCAAAAACCCTCAGTTTAAAGTCTTGGGGGACTCGAAAAACCTAAATCATAAACCCAGAACCAGAGATCAACCACATTAAGACACAGAGAAAAAACTAACATTCTGGGGTAATTGTGAATAGAGCAGCCAGCCCATCAATTACCCCCAAACTTGCCTTTGCTAAATTCGGAGGCTCCCCCTGTGGATACCCTCCACAAATCTTTCAAAACCAACTCCAACAACAAAAACTTTTTCCTCAGTTTATAGTCTTGGGGGACTTACAACCCTCAGGTTAAAGTCTTGGGGGACTAACACAGTGTTCAGTTTAAAGTCTTGACGGACTAGCCTTGATAAAATCTTAAAACCAGCCAGTTTAAAGTCTTGGAGGACTAACAGAAACCAGATTTCAGTTTAAAGTCTTGATGGACTGACTTGATACCATAGCTTTTTCAGTTTAGAGTCTTGAGGAACTGACGGAATTTTGCATAAAATGGACACAGCCAATTTCATGCAGCACACCTCTACAGCCAACCTGCTGAACTTCCACCTTCACTTCATCATCTACCCATCACTGACAAAAATCTCCTCCTATCCCTTTTCATCATCTCTTCTCACCACAGATCATGGCTGGATCTCCTGATGTTAACCCTTCTACTCTCCCTTGCTTCACTGCTCCCAAGGACTATTCCTGCAAACAGTGCATCCACATGTGCAGACCTTGCACATTCACTCTTCCAAATCCTGAATCCAAATTCTACAACAGGGCTTGTGATTCTTGCTATTCCAAAAAGAAAAGATGTGACAGAGACGCCAAATACCCTATTCCTCCGCCTTCTCCTTCTCACAAATACATCTCCAGATCCCCTACCAGATCCCCAGAGCTTGGTCCTTCCTCTTCCTCTCTATCTTCTGCTCCTTCCAAAAGATCCAGAAGCTCAGCTTCCCGCATTCTTCCCAAAAGACCAGCCTTAGCCTCACAAGAAACTGCTTTTATCTCCGTCAAATTGGCTCCAAAAGCTTCAAAATCAACTCCCAGGCGGCCCGCCTGCCTCACCAAACAGTGAAAATCTGGGCCAAAACCTCCAAAAACAGCCAGAAAATAGCCAAATTCACCCAGAAAACAACAACAAATCAACCCAACTACCTCCTACTGCTCCCAGAGCAATGCAATCCACCCTTCCAAAGTCTAAAAGCACCAAATTTTCCCAGATTTCTAAGAGAACTGCCAGAGAACCCCAAGAAGAAACCAGAACACCACACACTGCTCCACAACAACAACTTTTCCCCAACTAAGACAAAGAAACTACACCTCTCCTCTGTCAGCCAACTACTCTTCTGACAGTTCCATCTCTTCAAATTCTCCATCCAGAAGAGATCAATCTGCTTCCAAATCCCCCTCTCCTGCTCCATCCTTTAAAAACCCTGGTACTCCATCACCAGCACCTCCTCCAGCTGAATCCAACAGAAATAACAACCACAACAACAACAACAATCCCACTGCTCCAACTAATCCCCAGGAACATCAGCCTCCTAGTTCACCTTCTTAACTTCTTTCAGAGGAAGACCATGAGAATCCATATCTTTCCCTAGTTGATCCACCCACTATGACCATTACAAAATTGTCAGAGATCCAAATTCCAGCTGCTTACAAATTTGATGAGCTTCCAATCTGTAAGTACCAAATTAATTATCCCATTTCTTCAACAAAAATAATTACTGATCCAATTCTTCTTGTCTAGTTGGCACCCCTCCTTATGAATCTATTATTGGAGTTGGCCAAACTCTTGAAACTTCTTTGACCCTGGATTATGGAGACATGAAGAAACACCTAAGCACCATGTGTTCCAACATGCTAAAACCCTTTGCCCTCCATGGACCCTTGAATGACTTTGAAAAATCCCTGAGAAAGCGCCAACTGGACGACCACTGGAAAATGTCTAGGATCATTAAACACACCCTCCAGCACTCCATTCCTGCCTCTTCTTCTTCCTCCTCTGAACTTCCCTCTAATCCAATCCCTGATCATTACAATCACTATAATCTCTCCAGCAGGATGCACTTCAAAGAACACAGTGCTTCCCACAATCCCAACAAAAAACAAAAACGTCATCACAATCCAGACCAGCCTCCAGAAGCTTCATCATCCAGACAATGAGCTCCTGCAAAAAGATTAGAAACATAATAATAATATAAAACAATTAATAAAAATAATTTCAGAATTTTTTTTTTTTTGTACTGTCTACTAATATACTAAAAATAAAAAAATTCATAAATAAAATGAAATGAAATAACATAAATGAAATAAAATAAAATATAAAAAATAATACAAATGATATCCCCCAGCAAATTGATGAGCTGATCCCCTGATACCTTACCCACATCCAAGTGCACCTTGATGTGGATACACAATTAATTCTTTTAAATGATTAACAGAAAACAAAATTCAAAAAATTTAGAAATTCAGAAGATAATAAAAATAATGAAACACAGAAACACATGAAATAAATAATAAATAAAAATAAAATAGCATTGCCCAGCCAATTGATGAGCCTTTCCCCACCAATGCTTGCCCACATCCAGGTGACCCTGATGTGGTAACACCCTATCTTTTTGATTTTATAATTTTAAAAAACCCCAATTAAAAAAATTAAAAGAAAAAAAGAGTAAAAAGAAAATAATCTAAAACTGCTATCTAGCAAAAACATAACTGCAAAATCAAAGAAAGTCCAGCTCCATAGATGGTCCAATAAGGGAAAGTCTGGTCCATTTGAAATGATCACTGGGTGGGCTCCCTCCAATAAGTAAAAATGATGGGAGACCACCAGTGATCCACAACCAATCTGAAAGAACCAAAGATAAAGAATCCAGTCCCAAACCAGTTTAAAGTCATAGCAAACTTAAAACCTGAATAATAAACAACAGAACTAAAATTCAACTAGGAAAAAAAAAAAACTTGAGACAGACATTCTGGGGTAACTGTTCTACAGAGCAGCCAGCTCATCAGTTACCCCCACACTTGCCAAAATAAAATCTAGAAGCCCCCCCTGGGTACCTTCTAACAAAAACACAACATTAAACACAAAAAACCCAAACCAATAAGAGTGAAGAGTCCGGCACTTGAAAACCAAAGGAAATTCCAGTTTAAAGTCATAGAGGACTAAAACCTGTGAAAATAAACCAATACTAGGGTTAAACCAAATTAAGAGAAAGGGTTGGAAACAGACAATCTGGGGTAACTGTTGATAGAGCAGCCAGCCCATCAGTCACCCCTACACTTGCCAAGATCAAATCTAGAAGCCCCACCCATGGGTACCTTCTAACAAAAATTCCAACAAACAGATGCATAGCATCACCACAAAAAAAACCAAAATTAAAGAATGGTCCGTAGTTTATCCTCATTGCGGAGTCAATCTTCTTCATGCCTAGTGCCTCTGGGATAAAACCTCTTCACTTGGTCTGCAGCCACCCTCTTTTTCAAGACTGCACCATCCAACTCTTCCAAAACATAAGAACCTCCAGACGCCTGAGACCTGACTCTTTAAGGTCCATTCCATCTGTCAGCAAACATTTTGCCCCACTGACTCTCCAAACTTCTATTATACACCAAAACCAAACAACCAGGTTTCAAGGGATTCCTGAGTCTATGAGCTAACTTCTTGTCCCAGTATCTGACTGATTGATTCCTAATCTTTATCATTCTAGAGTATGCCTTCTCTTGACATTCCTCTCTACATTCCAACTGTTGCATCCTGGCACAGAGCAAATCTCCTGTTGAGTGCACGTCATCCCAATCAATTCCAAGATAAGAGACAGCTTCCAAGTCCACTGGTAGAACGGATTTTTGACCAAACATTAGCTGATAAGGAGAATAGCCAGTTGTCCTCTTCACAGTGACCCTATCAGCAAATAAAACCAAGGGTAAATAATGCCTCCACTTTTCAGCACTATCTCCACACATCTTCACCAAAGCATTCTTGATAACTTGATGGCCTCTTTCAACCATGCCTTCAGCTTCAGGATAATACGGTGTAGCCACTCTAACCCTAGAACCAACACTAGCCACAGTTTCCTTAAATTCGGCACCAAACTCTGGCCCACCATCAACAGTCACCAACTTCATCAACCCATACCTATAAATCCACTCCTTCTTCAAAAACTCTGCCACATTCTTGGCAGTCAAATTAACCAGAGGCACTGCCTCAACCCAACCAGACAAATCATCCCTAGCAACAATCAAGTATTTATACCTGCACTCTTTAATAGGGACAGCATCCAGACTGACCCTTCCAAAAACAGTTGATTCACCAGTATCACGGCCCATCTCTTTAGCTTTCAATTGACTTCTTCTTTGACATTCTTCACAAGATTGAACCCAACCCTGCACAGCCAACTTCATACCCGGCCACCAAAATCTGTCTGCTACTCTTCTATAAGTCTCCCCAAAGCCTCTATGACCAAGGTCTTCATGCAAAGACTTCAAAACCAATTCTTGACCCTTCTTCTGAGTCACCACCACTTGAGGATTAGGATGTCTCCTTCTCATCAACCGCCTTCCTGATACATAAAATCCAGGACTCTTCTTCTTGATTGCCCACCAAGTATCATCATCACAACTATCTGGCCTCTCCAAGGTCAACAGATATTCCACCAAAATAAAATAAAACCCAGACTGACCCCAGGTCTCATCTTTAAAATCCAACAACACCACATCCAAGGGTACAATTCTGTCATCAAAATCACCAGTATGAACATGAGCCAATTGAGCAGTCCAACCAGGACACCAATCCTTAAATTTTGGCACGTCCTTCTCTTTCCACTGAACCTTGTGAGAATCCAGTTCACTAACAAAAACACCCTTTTCCAATTTTGAGCTGTCCCAAACAACAACTCTATCTTCATCAACAAAAATATCCTGATCACCAGAATCAAGATCAGATCCAGCCAGTTTAGCCTCTTGGGGGAGGTCAGAACAATCATCCAGTTTAGCCTCATGGGGGAGGAAAGAAAAATCCTCAGCACCCTTTGTGATGGCCCTAATCACTGGAACATCTTCGTCAAACTCTTCAGAATCTGAATCCTCATCTGTAGGTGGCCTCCTTGATAACCCATCAGGCATAGTAAAAGTTTTAACCGGTTTGTGTACCAGGTCAAAAGAAAAATGTTGAATAAATGCCACCCACCTAGTCATTGGAGAATTTGGAAGACTAGGCGTATTGATCATCTGAACCAAAGATTTTGCATCCACCTGCAGCTCAAAATGCTGCCCCCACAAAACCGTCTGTAGCTTCTTTAAAATTTTAGCTACGCCACACAATTCCAACTTAGGTTGAGAATACCTAGATTCCACCTCATTAAACACCACAGACTCATATCTTACTGGCCTGACCCTCCCAGTCTTATCCTCCTGAGACAAAACAGCACCAGCAGCAATATAGCTTGAGTCCACTGCCAGATAAATCTTTCCAGCACCAACACCATAATCCAACTTGTGAAGAATTATATCTTCACCAACAACCTTTTTCAGCTTCTGAAAAGCCTCTTCACACTCTTCAGTCCATTCCCAATCTGCATCTTTTCTGGTCAACCTCCTTAAAGGTGAAGCCAACAAAGAAAAATCCTTAATGAAAATCCTGACATATACACATACACCCAAAAATCCTCTGACTTCAGTAGTATTTTTAGGCCTTGGCCATGACCAAATTTTATTAATCTTCTTCTTCGCCATAATCCTTCCCTCTTTACATACCACATGACCCAGAATTTCCAAAGCAGGAACACAACAACAGAATTTTGACCCTGAAATGGTCAAACCAGCCTCTTCAATCCTAAACAACACTCTCTCTAGAGTTATTGCATATTCCCACACAAACCTCCTTATTCCAGGGTTCTCCAATAACACCTCATTACCATAATCAGTGGATGGTCCTTTAATTCCACCATCATCAATAAAAATACCAGCATGAGTAGGAACCTCATCCTGCAAAATCCAAGCCATCTGTGCTTGATAAACTGCCACTGAATTAGTTGCTCCTTGAGGCAACCTAGTGAGCTGAAATCTTCCCAAAGGAGTCTCAAAAGTTGTGAGAGGCCTTGAATCTGTATGTAGTTCCCTCTCATCATAACCACCCATAATATCACCCAAACCATAACACACCCTTCCAGCAAAAGCTTCAACAAAATCCTCTGCACTTGGCAGCATACCAGCGTCCTTGATAGTGACTCTATTCAAGGCTCTAAGATCATGAACCACCCTCAACTTTCCATTCTGCTTCTTTACACAGAACACCGGACTTGAGTAACTGGATGTTGATTGTTCATATAACCCAGTCCTGACTCTTTCCCTAACAATCTCTACAAAACCCTCTCAAATAGCGGCTGGAATCGGAATAGGTTTGATTTGCCAAGGTTCATGACAAACAACAGGAATCAAGGTTCCCCATAAGAGTGCTTCAATACACCCCTTTCCTCCTCAACAAATGCCACCACTTTTTCCCTTAGCACAATAACGTGCAACAACAACTTCTTTTCTTCCTCAGACAACCACCCATCAGGACCAAAATTATTAACTTTCAATCTTTCCACGGTCACCCTAGCCGTCTCTACAAATTCTGGAGGATTCTTCACCAAAGGAGTACAGTACGGATCTCTTGACAAAGGAGGTCTCTTCAAAGGCGGATTCAAACCCACAGGCATAGGCTCATTGACAGGCCTAATCTTCTGCGCTACCTTCTTATACTTTGCCGCTCCACCTTCAACTTGAGGGATCTTCAGGAAATCTTCACCACCAGACCTGGAACAAAAACCAAGGGTTTCCCCATTGCACACATGCGTGGCCAAGGTAATGTTTTTGAAAGGTGTAGAAGAAACCCTAGCGGTGCACAATTGGGAAGACTTACTTTTACACCCCAATCTCACCACTCCAAAACTTTTCCGCAATTCTACATCTTCATCCTCACTTCCAACTTCCAAATCTTCAAATCTTGATTCATCTTCTGAATCACATCTTCTAAAATTGTGCAGTTTATCCTCATGCTGGAGGTCCAAAAATAGATCTTGATGATCTTCTCTCTTCAAAATTTTCTGCAGTTTAACCTCATGCTGGAGGCCCAAAAATAGATCTTGACGATCTTCACAAAAATATTTTGCATCTTCTTTCTTCATTATCTTCAGATTTTTTTCTTGATTTTCTTGAATTATCTTGAAATTTTTATCTTCCTTTCTTGAGTTTCCTTCTGTCCTACAAAAATAACCAGGGGTTTCCCCAATGCTCACAGGTGTGGCCCAGGTAATGTTTTTGAAAGGTGTAGAAGAAACCCTAGCGGTGCACAATTGGGAGGACTTACTTTTAGACCCCAATCTCACCGCCCCAAAACTTTTCCGCATATCTTTCAATAAAGATATATAACCAATCTTCTTCTTTGAACTTGAATTAAAAATAATTAAGAATCTTGAGAGAGAACAGAGAATTGATAAAAAACTTGATGAATACTTGCAGAGAAGAGAAACATTAAAAAGAGAAAGTTGAAAATCCACTTGGTATATCTCCAAGGGAGCTGACCTACTACAACCTGGGATTTCCTCATCTCGGGGAGAGGTTGTAGCACTATGGCGATCAGCCCTTATTACTCTAAAAAAGACAGACTCTCAATAGAGCCTGAGCCGCACTCCAAAAAACCAGAGGCAGCACCCACTTTCTTCCTTCTCCTACAGCAGTCCATGCACTGGCACATTGAAGATAAACCAGGCCTGGTCTCCCAACCATCCTCTCCAGGGGATGATAACCTCATGTGAAGCCTCCTTTCGTCTTCACCAGTCAACTCCAAACTGATTCTCAAATCAAATTGATAACCAATTCTTGCCTGAAAATCCATCAAGAATGGCCCACCCAAAACTGCTTTTACATTACCTTTAGCAATGTAAAAATGAACCTTCCCTGAGGCTCCTCCAACATCTAACTTCACAAACTCTGAAGTTCCAACCAATTCAGTGAGATAGCCACCGATCCCTCTCAAATTCCCACCAATACCAGTTTTGATGGGGAGGCCCATATGAGTTGCCTCAAATAAAGAAATCAGGTTTATCTGAGAACCTGAATCCACCAATGCCCTTGCCTCCCTGCCATTCAGAGTGACATTGACATATCCCAGAGGAGCAGAAAAATCAGTTTCCAACCCCTCACCAAACTTTTCAGCAGAATCACAAATGTATTCTACCTCACCAGAAGAAACTCTTCTCCTGGTCAACAACTTTTTCTGCCTTTCAGCCAACCCTGGACTGATAGCATACAATTCCCCATAAGATAGGGAAACCTGACCCTGATTCATCCTTTCCAGGACAGAGTCCATAACATTAACTTGACCAGACACCACTGGCCTCTCAAAGTGAGCCCTTGGCTTCACCACCTTGGTCCTAGAAGCTTCTTGAGGACCAGCACCACCAACAGATTTACCATTAACAGGAACCAAACCAGATCCCTCACCAGAACCTCTGACTCCAACAGGCTTTGGCAATGAAGCCAAAGGGACATCCTCCTCAGAGTCAGAATCCACCTCCATTTGCATTGGATCACCATTCACATCCAATGCACCAAAACTAGGGGGGCCCATATCAGCCATACCCTTCTGCATCTTGTAAAGCTCCTCTTTTCTGTACCTCTTCCTAGCTGCACTCAGCTTAGGATCCCCCTTTGAAGCATTTGGCTTTGGTTGGGCCTGAGAGCTGCACTTAGGCCTTCCCACCTTTCCTGCTTCCACATCATAAACACCATCCAAGCATTCACCACTTGACTGTCCACCACAAGAATACAACTCCAAACCACCAAAGGAAGTAGAAAAAGAGACCTTATTGACCTCCTTCCCCTTTCCCTTCACGTCCTCATCTACCTTAACAGAAGACTTCCCCTGATCAGGAATCTCCACAAACCTTGGCCTCCTTTGATTGAGACCACCCCTTCTCCTGACCAAATCCACAGGAGCCTGCCCCTCACTGGGATTCACAAAATAACTGTCAGGGAACTTAAAAAGCCTGCCATCAAACTCCACTTTTCCTTCAGACACATCTCTGTTCAATGCCCAACAATCATTGGACCTGTGCCCCCTCCTACTGCAATAAGAGAAAACCCAAGGATCACTCCTACCAGCCCTCCTTTCAAAATCTCTAGGCTGAGAAGGTGCCTTATTAACCTTCTTGGCCTCCTGAACAAAAATGTGCAGCTGTTTTGTAAGATCAGCCAACTGCTCCACCATTGGGTCCCTCTCCTGTTTGGAAACCTGCACCAAATTTTTCTCCTCCTTCTTCTCCCTAACTTCCTCTTCAGCCAAAGCCTCACTGACTTTGCTGACATACTTGGCACACCCCTCCTGATAGGTGTCCACAGCCAATAATTTCAAATGGGCCTCAACAGCCTCCTTCACCTTATCTAAGTCAGGCAACTTCTGGTCCCCATTAGAAAGAGTCTTTATCAATTCCTTTCTTGACAACTCCTTCAACACATCCATCCTGACATCTCTAGCCAGGGCAGACCAAAAAACATCTTTGGCAGCATTTTCATGTGCCAGCTCCTCCACTTCCACCAAATATTCCACCACAGGATCAAACTGTAGCAGAAACTTCCTGTAACTATGTAAGTTACCAACACCACCATAAGATTGCCATTCACTGACAACCTTGTTCAGATCCACCATAGTGAACCTGACACCCCATCTATCCACCATTTCCCTACACAACAATTTCAAATCCCTCTTCTTGTAGCCAGACATGGCCACAATCTCCTTCTCCACTGACCTATCACCAATGAAGAAGATAATCTGCTTCACCATGTCCAGGTAGGAAGCACCATCCACTCCAGCAGCAGTTTCATACTTCTCTAGAAACCACTTGACATCCTCCCCATTAAACTTGGTACCATCCCAAGTTTTAATCCTCACACACTCCCTAACCATCACAGAAGGAGGACCATCCCCCCCACTGACAGTCACCACAGGAATAGCAGAACCAGAAGCCATTCCTCCAGTCCAAAACACCAAAAAGAGCCAACCAAAGCAAACAGAGATTCTAAAGAACTAGCAAGTTCTACCCCACGTTGGGCGCCAGAAATGTAGACAATCCTATAGTACTAGCTATAGGCCTTGACCAAGGGAGTTGGAGAAAAACCAGAGAGAAAATCCCCTGTCCCTTTAGAAAAATAGAGTGAGATTTACTTGCTAAAGTAAGTTGGTTCCTGTTTTGTTAAAGCCCCTTTTTAACACACTTGACTGCTTGATGAGCCAAGAAAGTAGTCCCCAGATAGACTACCAGACCAAAGAACTGAAATGTAGAACAAAGTCCACACCAGAGACAGCAAAGATACTTGATGTAGGCTGCAAATCCACACCAGAGACAGCAATAATACTTGCTATAGCTTGCAAGACTATAACAGAGAAAACAGTTGCCAAAGTTAAGTTAAATGAAGAACTTACTTGCAACAAACACAGCCAATTGTGGCCAGAAAACAGTGAAAACTGAGTGAGGAACAATGAGATCACCTCCGGATGGTTGTATGATGATTAAGATTGCCCCAAACTGTCTTATTCACTATGTACACACAGACCACTAACTAAGAGCCCATGCACACCCACCAATCTGGCGCCTGTACCTGCCAAATTGCATAAAAAACCCTCCTGGAGCGCTCCCCAACCTCCTAAAACAGAGGCGGGCGGGCCGCCTGAAGCGGCCCCGCCTCCCTGAAGCCAGAAAACCAATAAAAACCACTAATCTACTTAGAAAAATTAGCTACAACTACTAAAACCTTTAAAACACGGAATTTCACTATAACAACATTGAGAAATGAAATATAGAGAAAAATTAGCTCTATCCAATGGTACTAAGCACTTAACCCTAAGACTTAAGGTTAGCCTGTAAAACACGAAAAACAAAATTAAACAGCAATCTTTTATAAATGAAAAATGAGGAAATGACCCCTTAAAACTCAGAATATGAAAAATGTATACAAAACATAAAATATAGAGAAAAACCAGGGCTATCCAATGATAGTACCCACATACCCGCAGACCCAATATCCACGGAATAAAACCAGAAAAATATCAAATTCCTTAACAGATGTTAATTAAGACATGCACAAACAGCGCCAAATCACACAACAAAGGCCCCTGCCAATTTTGGAAGACCACATCCTCCCTCCAATTGAGAATGTCCGCATTCTTTCTTCATCCAACCACCATGTTTAACCTTCTTCCCAAATCTGCCTCTGAAATGGGTCCCTGCCAATACTGCATCGACAATAATTTAATCTGCACCATGACACCACCTGTCCATCCATACAGAACGTCCTGCAATGTCTGCCAATCCAGAAGGAAGACCTGCCACAGACCTGGTCCACTTTCTTCTGCAACAGATTCACCTCCACCTCAACCTGGTCCATCTTCTGCCAGCACCAAAAGATCTAGGCCATCCATCCTGATACCCAGATTAATCAAAAAGCTCTACCCTTCCCAGAAGAGTGCCACAACCCATAAAACAACTAGTTCCACCATCCCTGGTCCATCTGATGGTAAAGAACATTCTTTTCTTCCTTCAACTTTAAAACTGATGACTTCTCAGTTCCTCCGTCTTCTGATAGTGATGATAACAATGTAGGATCCATTGCACCACCAATACCAACGCACTTTCCCACTATCAAGGCCAAGTTCCAACAACACACATCTCAACAGAAACAACTTCTGCTTCACTACTTCCAATCCACTCCTGCTAGAGATCCACAGGACATTGAGAACAGAAGACACCTCATTCACCAGTTCAAGGCTAATTCTGAACACTTCATTTCATCTCTTGATTCCCTCTGTAATTCCACTAGTACTTGAGTTTGATTCAGAAAAGAAAAATTGACCACACCCTCTATAGGATGTAACTACAAA
Organism: Hemileia vastatrix; assembly: GCA_030280995.1. Taxonomy (NCBI): domain Eukaryota; kingdom Fungi; phylum Basidiomycota; class Pucciniomycetes; order Pucciniales; family Zaghouaniaceae; genus Hemileia; species Hemileia vastatrix. The sequence goes on along the minus strand of JASXTE010000012.1, from coordinate 4,944 downwards.
ACAACCCTCAGTTTTAAGTCTTGGGGGACCGTCCTCATTTTATAGTCTTGGGGGACTCAAAAACCCTCAGTTTAAAGTCTTGGGGGACTCAAAACCTAAATCATAAACCCAGAACCAGAGATCAACCACATTAAGACACAGAGAAAAAACTAACATTCTGGGGTAATTGTAAATAGAGCAGCCAGCCCATCAATTACCCCCAAACTTGCCTTTGCTAAATTTGGAGGTTCCCCCTGTGGATACCCTCCACCAATCTTTCAAAACCAATTCCAACAACAAAAACTTTTCCCTCAGTTTATAGTCTTGAGGGACTTACAACCCTCAGTTTAAAGTCTTGGGGGACTCAAAAACCTACAACAATCCTCAGTTTAAAGTCTTGGGGGACTAACACAGTGTTCAGTTTAAAGTCTTGATGGACTAGTCTTGATAGAATCTTGAAACCAGCCAGTTTAAAGTCTTGGAGGACTAACAGAAACCAGATTTCAGTTTAAAGTCTTGATGGACTGGCAGAATTTTTTATAAAATAGACGCAGCCAATTTCATACAGACCACCCCTACAGCCAATCTGCTGAACTTCCACTTTCACTTCATCATCTACCCATCACTGACAAAAAAATCTCCTCCTATCTCTTTTTATCATCTTTTCTCACCACAGATCATGGCTGGATCTCCTGATGTTAACCCTTCTACTCTCCCTTGCTTCACTGCTCCCAAGGACTATGCCTGCAAACAGTGCATCCACATGTGCAGACCTTGCACATTCACTCTTCCAACTCCTGAATCCAAATTCTACAACAGGGCTTGTGATTCTTGCTATTCCAAAAAGAAAAGATGTGACAGAGACGCCAACTACCCTATTCCTCCTCCTTCACCTTCCCACAAATACATATCTAGATCCCCTACTAGATCCCCAGAGCTTGTTCCTTCATCTTCCTCTTTATCTTCAGCACCTTCCAGAAGATCCAGAAGCTCCGCTTCCAGAACTCTTCCCAAAAGACCAGCCTTAGCTTCCCAAGAAACTGCTTTTATCTCCGCCAAATTAGCTCCAAAAGCTTCAAGATCAACTCCCAGGCTTCTAGACCACGTCCAGGCGGCCCGCCCGCCTCACTGGACAGTGAAAATCTGGCTCCAAATCACCAAAAACAAGCGGAAAACAGCCAAATTCCATCAATCAACGAAAACAACTCTACACAATCGCCTCCCACTGCTCCCAGAGCAATGCAGCCAACTCTTACAAAGTCCAAAAACTTAAAATTTTCCCAAACTTCTAGGAGACCTGCCAGAGAACCCCAAGAAGAAACCAGAACACCACACACTGCACCCAAACAACAACTTCGTCCCCAACTAAGACAAAGAAACTACACCTCTCCTCTGTCAGCCAACTACTCTACTGACAGTTCCATCTCTTCAAAAGCTCCATCCAGAAGAGATCAATCTGCTTCCAAATCCCCCTCTCCTGCTCCATCCTTTAAAAACCCTGGTACTCCATCACCAGCACCTCCTCCAGCTGAATCCAACAGAAATAACAACCACAACAACAACAACAATCCCACTGCTCCAACTAATCCCCAGGAACATCAGCCTCCTAGTTCACCTTCTCAACTTCTTTCAGAGGAAGACCATGAGAATCCATATCTTTCCCTAGTTGATCCACCCACTATGACCATTACAAAATTGTCAGAGATCCAAATTCCAGCTGCTTACAAATTTGATGAGCTTCCAATCTGTAAGTACCAAATTAATTATCCCATTTCTTCAACAAAAATAATTACTGATCCAATTCTTCTTCTCTAGTTGGCACCCCTCCTCCTGAATCTATTATTGGAGTTGGCCAACCTCTTGAAACTTCTTTGACCCTGGATTATGGAGACATGAAGAAACACCTAAGCACCATGTGTTCCAACATGCTAAAACCCTTTGCCCTCCATGGACCTTTGAATGACTTTGAAAAATCCCTGAGAAAGCACCTGTTGGACGACCACTGGAAAATGTCTAGGATCATTAAGCACACCCTCCAGCACTCCATTCCTGCCTCTTCTTCTTCCTCCTCTGAACTTCCCTCTAATCCAATTCCTGACCATTACAATCCCTATCATCTCTCCAGCAGGATGCACTTCAAAGAACACAGTGCTTCCCACAATCCCAACAAAAAACAAAGATGTCATCACAATCCAGACCAGCCTCCAGAAGCTTCATCATCCAGACAATGAGCTCCTGCAAAAGATTAAAAACACAATAATAATATAAAACAATCAATAAAAATAATTTCAGAATTTTTTTTATTTTTTTATTCATTTTTTATTTTTTATTTTTACAAGTCTAATATACTAAAATAAAAAATTAATAAATAAAATGAAATGAAATACATAAATGAAATAAAATAAAATATAAAAAATAATACAAATGATATCCCCCAGCAAATTGATGAGCTGATCCCCTGATACCTTACCCACATCCAAGTGCACCTTGATGTGGATACACAATTAATTCTTTTAAATGATTAACAGAAAACAAAATTCAAAAAATTTAGAAATTCAGAAGATAATAAAAATAATGAAACACAGAAACACATGAAATAAATAATAAATAAAAAAAAGAAAATAGCATTGCCTGGCCAATTGATGAGCCTTTCCCCACCAATGCTTGCCCACATCCAGGTGACCCTGATGTGGTAACACCCTATATTTTTGATTTTATAATTTTAAACAACCCCCATAAAAAATTAAAAGAGAAAAAGAGAAAAAAGAAAATAATCTAAAACTGCTATCTAGCAAAAACATAACTGCAAAATCAAAGACAGTCCAGCTCCATAGATGGTCCAATAAGGAAAAATCCGATCCATAGAAATGATCACTGGGTGGGCTCCCTCCAATAAGTAAAAATGATGGGAGACCACCAGTGATCCACCTCCAATCTGAAAGAACCAAAGATAAAGAAGCCAGTCCCAAACCAGTTTAAAGTCACAGTGGACTTGAAATCTGAATAATAAACAACAGAACTAGAATTCAACTAGGAAAGACAAAGACTTGAAACAGACATTCTGGGGTAACTGTTCTACAGAGCAGCCAGCTCATCAGTTACCCCCACACTTGCCAAAATAAAATCTAGAAGCCCCCCCTGGGTACCTTCTAACAAAAACACAACATCCAACACAAAAAAAAAACCAAAACCAATAAGAGTGAAGAGACCAGCACATGAAAACCAGAGGAAATTCCAGTTTAAAGTCATAGAGGACTAAAACCTGTGAAAAGAAACCAATACTAGGGTTCAAAAAAATTAAGAGAAAGGGTTGGAAACAGACAATCTGGGGTAACTATTGATAGAGCAGCCAGCCCATCAGTCACCCCTACACTTGCCAGGATCAAATCTAGAGGCCCACCCATGGGTACCCTCTAACAAAAGTTTCCAACAAACAGATGCATAACATCACCACAAAAAAAAACCAAAATTAAAGAATGGTCCGTAGTTTATCCTCATTGCGGAGTCAATCTTCTTCATGCCTAGTGCCTCTGGGATAAAACCTCTTCACTTGGTCTGCAGCCACCCTATTTTTCAAGACTGCACCATCCAACTCTTCCAAAGCATAAGAACCTCCAGACGCCTGAGACCTGACTCTGTAAGGTCCATTCCATCTGTCAGCAAACATTTTGCCCCACTGACTCTCCAAACTTCTATTATACACCAAAACCAAACAACCAGGTTTCAAAGGATTCCTGAGTCTATGAGCCAACTTCTTGTCCCAGTACCTGACTGATTGATTCCTAATCTTCATCATTCTAGAGTATGCCTTCTCTTGACATTCCTCTCTACATTCCAACTGTTGCATCCTGGCACAGGGCAAATCTTCTGTTGAGCACACATCATCCCAATCAATTCCAAGATAAGAGACGGCTTCCAAATCCACTGGTAGAACAGATTTCTGCCCAAACATTAATTTATAAGGCAAATAGCCAAGTTTCCTTTTCACAGTGACCCTATCAGCAAATAACACCAAGGGTAAATAATGCCTCCATTTTTCAGCACTATCTCCACACATCTTCACCAAAGCATTCTTGATAACTTGATGGCCTCTTTCAACCATGACTTCAGCTTCAGGATAATAAGGTTTAGCCACTCTAACTATAGAACCAATACTTTTCACAGCTTCTTTAAGTTGAGCTCCAAACTCTGGCCCACCATCAACATTAGGGTTAGGGTTAGGGTTAGGGTTAGGGCTAGAGTTAGGGTTAGGGTTAGGGTTAGGGTTAGGGTTAGGGTTAGGGTTAGGTTAGGGTTAGGGTTAGGTTAGGGTTAGGGTTAGGGTTAGGGTTAGGTTAGGTTAGGGTTAGGGTTAGGGTTAGGGTTAGGGTTAGGGTTAGGGTTAGGGTTAGGGTTAGGGTTAGGGTTAGGGTTAGGGTTAGGGTTAGGGTTAGGTTAGGGTTAGGGTTAGGTTAGGGTTAGGGTTAGGGTTAGGGTTAGGGTTAGGGTTAGGGTTAGGGTTAGGGTTAGGGTTAGGGTTAGGGTTAGGGTTAGGGTTAGGGTTAGGGTTAGGGTTAGGGTTAGGGTTAGGGTTAGGGTTAGGGTTAGGGTTAGGGTTAGGGTTAGGGTTAGGGTTAGGGTTAGGGTTAGGGTTAGGGTTAGGGTTAGGGTTAGGGTTAGGGTTAGGGTTAGGGTTAGGGTTAGGGTTAGGGTTAGGGTTAGGGTTAGGGTTAGGGTTAGGGTTAGGGTTAGGGTTAGGGTTAGGGTTAGGGTTAGGGTTAGGGTTAGGGTTAGGGTTAGGGTTAGGGTTAGGGTTAGGGTTAGGGTTAGGGTTAGGGTTAGGGTTAGGGTTAGGGTTAGGGTTAGGGTTAGGGTTAGGGTTAGGGTTAGGGTTAGGGTTAGGGTTAGGGTTAGGGTTAGGGTTAGGGTTAGGGTTAGGGTTAGGGTTAGGGTTAGGGTTAGGGTTAGGGTTAGGGTTAGGGTTAG